>JAVQJL010038912.1:0-23119 GCA_036024295.1 Nannoperca obscura
CCCCCCCCCCCCCCCCCCCCCCCCCCCCCCCCCCCCCCCCCCCCCCCCCCCCCCCCCCCCCCTGAGATGTTAAGGGTGGCTGAGGTTGCAGGATGAGTGGTGAAATGTGCAAAAGAAAAAAGAAAGTGGAGTATCTACAGTGAGGGAAAGTTACTGGTGCACTCCACAGTGAGCACAAACCTGCGAGCCAGGCGTTCAGCAAGCAGGACTTGCATCATGTCTAATATATGCAAATTGTTTGAATCTAATCTGTTTTTGCATCCGAACCGTGCAAATGTGATCGTTTGCACTTCCATTGTGTTGTAACAACCTCGTAGGTGCGTGACTGCACGCACCAAGGAACATTTCATTAACTGCTAGTAGAGTATTATGGGGGACCTTTTCTCTGGTTCTTTCACAATAGATGACTGTGCTGGAATCGAGCCACTGTTAACTATGCCAAGTGCACTGTGAGACTGTAATGGAGTGCAACAAAAAGCATGATTTAAAAAAAGAGTAAACCACCATCCATTTGCTGGTTGACCTTCGGTGTTATATTAGTGAAAAACTTACCGGGGTTGCTGTTTCTGGAGGCAGGCGTTTACGACCAATCAACTGGCTCCTTTAAGATTTTTTTAAACAGTTTTCTGGGACAATTTGTCTGAATTTCCATGAATGTAATAAAACACACCTCTGGCTACCTTCAATTATTTGCCTGCTTCAGACATCATGACATAATTCATGTTTATACTGTATTCACCATACCTATTGAGTTCATTTCTTAACATTTACATTTCCCAGTAATTCAGCTTACTGTTCAACTCATTAAAGCTGCATGAATCAATATTATTTATTGTGACTTATTGTAATCTGCAAGGGGTCACTTTAGCATCTTTTAGCTCATTGTTTTGGTTTTACGGACCTAAACCTTCCTGTTTTGGTTCAGTTTCACTGCTCTCATCAACATTTTTTTCCAGCAAAAAAGTTCAGATAAACCCACTGTACACTACCAGCCCAGGCACCAAACAGCAGACAGACACCATTAGCTACTAGCTGGTGAAGATAATGATGTTTAAATAGTGGACATGTTAGCCATATCCACTTTATAAGGTGATAATGTGACAGATGTGGCCAACAAAAAGCTATTAATATTGCCTTAAGGTTAAACCTAAGCAAATGTTTATTACTCTAGTCAGATCTGCTTTCTGAAAAATGTAAAAAGCTCTCGATTCCAGTCGGCACTCAAACTTCACAAAGTGTTACAAACTTCGAGCGCACATGGAGGGTGTGACAATTCCCCACCCACATACTGTGTTACACGGTAGTGTGTATTGTGCACATTTACAAAGAACAGCATTATACAGTGACTGGAACTCAAACAAGTGGTCTGGTCTGACCTCGTCCTTACCTTGATGTAAGCAAAGAGAATGTAACGTACGAGAATCTGGCTCCTGAAACCATAAAGGTTGCTGATTGCTTCATTCCGTGTCTCCATCACATGGATATGGATAAATATCTCTGCTCCTTATGCCAGAGCTCCGTGACCCCCAAAGTGAACATGAAAAACACCACCCAGACATATGGGCACAGTGATGCAGTCTGGCAGGCCTCGAAGACCTCTCTCTGCATTACAAGGCATTGTGAACGATTCACATTTTCCACTGCAGCCACCGTGACGCACGGCCCCGTCCAGAGGTAGCAGTGGATGCTAGGTGATTGCATGTCTCCACTTTGATGTCACCTCTTGCTCAGCTATTTCCCCAATTAAGTTGTTCGTGCTAATGTGTAAAGTGGACCAGCGCGATTAAAGGTAAGCCGTGTTGTTTTTGAGAAGGGCCTCAGATCCATCACCGTGGCTGCGATGCCAAGCATCCAGTGACACAAACCCTGGGCTTGGAAAAAGCTCTGCAGTTCTGCCTGAAACGCGAAGGGGAAATCATCAAATGTGACTTATTACTGGCGAGTGGAAAAGGATATCCTAATTATAATTATATCCTAACCAAGATGGTAGATGTTTAAAAGTGAAAACAATGGTAATTGCACATTTTAAGGGAGCAGACAGCCAAAGAATTCCACCTTTCTGGCGCAGTGAAAAGGGCGATTGAAAAGTTAATTGAGGGGACGGCAGTGAAAAGGAAGCAGTCAAAAGAGAATAAAAGTTCAATACATTGAATAGATGAATAGAAGGTGAAGGAGTAAGTGGGTGTGTATTTGTACAGTATGTGCACACACACACACACACACTTTTAGGGAGCGTGAGAGAATCAAAGGAAATGGGAGTTATACAGCTAGCTCATAATGTGTCAACATTGTGCAGTGTGGGAGGTCGCCCCAGGGGAACGCCGCCTAACACACAAGGGAGAAATTCAACAGCTCTTTCAACAGAAATCCTCATCATACACCTCCATAGCTTTAGCAAAGCAAAACAACCCGACGAGAGGACCGTGGAGCTCTGAGTCGGAGACTGGGCTTTGGTTGTCTCGGTCCATGAGGTGGAAAGGACCGTGAAAGATTTACTCGTTTTGACGACAGGAATCCGATACTTCTCGTGTAAAAACTTCCCCATCGCACAGAATCAACATAATACGTCTGCCGGGGGCTGATAAGGTTTCAGATTGATGCCAAAGACTCAGCGATTACTTCATTAGATGAGATCTACAGCTTTCCTGGTTTCTCAAGACAGGATCCACCTATCCTGGGAAAGGTGACTGTAATGTGTCTCATGCATATGCTCTTTCTCAGCAACACCCTTTTTCACATCACACTTGGTTACACCCATTTACATCTGGGAGCCACACACTACATCAACAGTGTTTCTCTAACCTCCAATTAAAGCTGATGAAGAACAAGCTAATGTTGTTGTGGCGTGGTGTGAAACTTTCCACAAACAGGATCTGCCAACAAATCTTTGCCATGGACACTCTGGCAGCGGAAAAGCTTAAAAATCATCATCTCTGTTGCAAATAGAAAACATTGTTATGCCGAACGCCCTTGTCACACACACATGCTAATATTCTTAGCTAGCAAGCTATCTGATTTGTTAGGAAGAAAGTTAAATAGTTCAAATTTTCTTCGAGGAAGACAAAGTAGAAACGTACAGTCTTTAATTTGATAGTATGAAGAGGAGTTTTTGATTAATCTGTCACATTCAGCTCATCATTGCCAGGCATGCTAAAAGATGGTTGATCTTTTAGTTAAACCTTAGCTAGAATTTCTCTAAATTAGACTTAGAGGTAATGAATTCTGTTAATATATCCAAATAAATGAAGACGAACAAGGATTTCTTAATGGTGTAATGTAACTGTGTAATCTAATATCTCTATATTTATCAATATTCCTATTTCGTCAGATTTAATTTGTCTCGGCTTTGTCTCGTTATTTAGAGGGGCATTACAATACATTTTGACAGTAGTCACGTAACCATTTGCTCCAACTTAACTACAAATTTGCCTGTAATACCGCCGTCCCTGCAAGTAGCATTCAGAAGATTTCAAGCATGCAAATTGCCCAGAAATCATTTTATGCGCTATTGTTGCTCAGATGTCTCAATAAAAACATCTGTCGTCCTTACCTTCAGTCAGTTTGCTCATCGGTTCGCTCATTCTCCGGTTAGCCCGAGTCGTTCTTGGCCGGACAGCATGAATGGTCAGTTTACTTGGGTTCTTTGATACCATAAACCTGGGTTTTCAGCTCTCACTCAGCACCTTTTTCCTGAAGAAAACCATCTGTGCAAAGGATCAAACAGCCAAAAGCGAAGAGGCTCAGTCTCCCTGCAGCGGAGATTAGTTCAGGGCCTTGTGTTCTGTATAGTTCAAGGCCAAGAATTTTGGTTATGGACTTACAATGAGGGAGGAATGGTACTTGTATTCGACAGATTGGACTGTTTCCCTTTACAGTGATGATAAGACCAGAAGGATGAGGTATTGTGTGACAAATTAACAATTTTTTTCCAAAAAGCCTTAATGAGGCTTACATAAGGCGAAGGAGTTCAATATTGCCAAAAACTAAAATCGCACAGGAAGTTGCCACTGTTTTAGATGGATATAAATCTAGATTGCCAACTGCTGTCACACGATAGTGGTTCAGTCTACAGTAAAAACTGTGGCTTTTACATTTGAAGGGTTTCATTCTAAAAACACTATATTTACTTTTGTAAAGTTTTGCTAGAATCAGTCAAAAACTGATTCAAAAACATAATTGATTGTCCATAGATAACCTTTCTTTCTTTCTTTATCATTCTAATAACAGGAGAAGTAACTATCTCTACACTGCAATAAAAAGAATAATGCTATTTCTTTATTTCGATGTTTTCAATGCATGTGGATATTCCCAGTCTAGAAACGAGAAAGTCTGCTTTTGTCCACCACTGTCAGAAATCAAGAAACCACTGTCATTTGTAATTTACTACAAATTCTGAGTGATACATTTGCGCGGGAACCGAATGCTTGACTGGCGTAGCAACAGTAACTAGACTACTAGACTACCAACCTACAATTTGCTTAACTTTGATGCCATGTACTAACACCAAGACTGATTCTGATACATGTACGTCGATAAGTGGCACCAATCTCCCAAAATTCTTCACCGAAGCTGGTCAGTGGTTGGTTCACATTTATTTTTATATTGTGTAAATCTAGTTTGCACAAGTAGCTGGGTATAAGAGCATCAACTCTCTCTGGACAATTGTACTAAACACACACGCAATCACACACCACTCAGACTCTGATGGCCACTTTTCGGTCAAGTGTAGCACTGGAAAGCCGATTCTCCACAGGAAATCAGGAATCTCCACACAGGCCCATCCTGCGTGCGGACATTGGACCGGGTGTGTTAATGGCCCAAATGTTCTGTGCTGTCGAATGAAGCACGCTCCATTGCAACTTAATGGTTTGAATCCAGATGTAGTGCACCACCCAGATATGCACGAGGAAATGAGTGAGGGAAATAAATCAAGGTGAGGATTGTTGTTTTACAGTAGGAGGAGGCATACCGGATGTACTGCATGTGTCCTGTACAGTGTTTACCTGTACAGGATTCAAACGAAGATGCCAGAAAGGACTGTAGGGAGCTTTTCTACCTGTGTTCAGACTGAAAACTGTGAACAGAGCTGAGTTTTCAAGTCTGCATCCAGCTGAGATAACTGAAATAAATGTGTTTAAGTGCAATGCAAAAGTCATTGTAAATTATGGATTTTATAGTGCAGGAGTAAAGTTACATCCTATGTGAAAGTCCCTTATGAAAGTTCAATGTGAAGGCAATTATTATTCTGGCAGTTGGGTGGCACGAGCATGCGCCATCATCCAGTGTCATTTCTCTCTCTCATATATATATATATACATGCACCCAGCTATCTTCCTGTCCAGGATAAACAGACTGGGCTCGGACCCTCCACCTCGCTGCAGCAGTTAACATCAGCCGCCGTGAAACGCAGCGAGACCGTATCAGCCCCAGACAAGTTTTACAAGCCCCACGCTCTCTGTCCAGCCCTCGATCAGTCCGCCCCTTTTCTCCCAAAGGCCCCATTCCCCATCCCCAGACCACTCCCCTAGGCCCCATTAGCACTCTCAGGTTGAGCTTTTACTTTAAGAAAATGTTCTCTCAGGCACAGCTGGTCCAGGGACAGAAATCATTTCATTGGGCGGGAGCCAAAGATCAGCAGTATTTTGTAGTTAGCAAGCTTTAACTCTTAACTAACTAAGGAAAAAACTCACATTAAGTGGTGACCACATCATAAGTTTGAGGCTTTGTTCTGATTTCTGATTCATATCCCCCAAAATATTCAAGCTGCTGGTCAAACACAGATTAAATGCAGAAGAGAGGAGGGAGAGAGACCCATAGAACACACACACACACACACACACACACACACACACACACAACATAGTACCATCACCAAACCCCCACTCGAAGGACTGCCTCTAGCACCACTCGGTCTGCAGAACTCATACAGGATCACAGAAAACAAACAGAGATGTGGTCACTTCACAGGATCAATTAACACTTTCATCACAAGAAACAAAAAAGTGTTTGCAATGTCACGGTCACATACTGTAAAGCTCTAAAGCATTAAAACAACATAACATTAACCTAACATTAACTTAACATACATCAATGCTACACCAAAGCTTAGCCAAAATATACACAAAACAAAATACAGCAAGATAATGTACGACATAAAGCAGAAAATTACTTTGTCAAGAATGAATTTTCCAGTTAGTAAAACTGTTAACTCCCTAATATCGGTGGTTCTGTTGTTTCGGCAATTAATTGTTCACTATCTGAGGTTTAACCAAGCCAGAAAGATCATGTCTGCCCTCAGAGCGGCTCTGCTCATGACATAATATGTTTGCATAAAACTGTAAAACTCCAGTGTGCTTCCCACTTCCTCTTAAAACGGAGAGACCTCCACATTCCTTGCGATCATCTGCAGAGATGTGTAATGGGGAATAAGAACAAGGGTCCAATAATTTCAAACTGTAGAATGTGCAAATGTAAAATGTGGGATGTGTTTCAGTGCAGGCTCCAACGGCAGCTTCAGTGTCAAGTACTCGAGGGCAAATTAAAGATGCTGCTGGTATTTTATCTCCTCCGGTTTGAGACTCTACAGAGGAACATACTGTGACCACTCTTCACCGCCCTCGCCACACTCTTGTTTGACGTAAAGATAACGCCAGTGAACGAAAAGATCTCAAGTATCCCTGCAGCACTTTCCTTCTTCTCTTTTGTCTCTCGTCTATTTCCTCCAGTTTGTTTCTCTTTGTCACTCTCTTTCCCCTCTTCCTCCCCTTCACCCCCTTCTCTTCCTCCTCATCTATCTCCCCCTCCCCATCTCTTTTACTTAATGTATCCCCGCGGAGGAGCAGGCCATACCAGAGCCATAAATCTCCGCTCTGTATCTGTCCATCACATCTCATAAAAGTCTTATTCGTCCCAGTAAAAAGTCAAGCTTCTTTCCCCGTGAAATGCTTTTTTTGGGTGGCAAGGTTCCCTGTAAATAATTTGTTGCCATGTATTTTACAAATCCTCCCGGTGCTATGTCCATCTTGTTTCAATCACCGCTTGGAATGGATGATTTGATGTGCTGCAGCCACAGATTGTTACAAGGTGGACTGGAGCTTGAATCAAGAATGGATGCACGCATGTAAGAATAGAAGATTGTGTGTGCATAATGCATCTTGACCTGTGGGTCAAATTGTCTCCACCTGTTATTTTTGTCTTCTGTTGCTTTTCTTTCTTGGCACGTCTGAGGCTGCAAAGTTTCTTTTTTGTTGGGAATCATTTACTTTTTACATTTCCTTGACCTCAGACCCCATAAGTACAGCCATGGAAGAGAGTATAAAATGTGCCGTATAAAAACCTGCTGAACGCTCAGTGAAGCTGTGTGTCTGTAATCTATGTTGGCCCTTCTATCTGCAGTGAGTCACTTAGAGGACACAGTGAACAACCACCTACTGCCATTGATATAACAGTTGTTGGTTTAAATGCTCTCTACTTTCTTGACAAGTACTGTTTAGGTGCCTATGAGCAACACGCAAGTCATGGTCAGGTGGCAGGAAGGGATGGTGGGCTTATAAGCGTGCAGGACTTTGGCACCGGAGACCGGGATTCATATCCAGAGTCCCGCGTGTGGTTCAGGAAACAAAGGCACTTTGGCTAAAGTCATACCAGGAGTTCTTTCCTTTGAGAAATGCGATAAATGTTTGTACAGGAAAAGCTGATGCAGCCTCTCTCGACTTCTCTTTAACTTGTGGTTTTCATTACCTTTTATAGAAATGACAGTTACTTTTGTACACTTATGCTGCTTTGATTGCTTTGGGGAAAATGTGTGATATTTTCCCACAGGCTGGAATGAAACGTGTAATAAACAGGAACGTGTCTACAGTGTATAGCAGAGCCTCACTGAATCTATGCTATGGCTGTTCCTCGATGTAGTTTGAATATTCTCCATTTACTTTCCCAGTACATTTTTGTTGATTGTAATGCCAGCAATGATGATCTAACTGCAGTTTCTTATCACAGCATGTCCAAAGCCAGAAGATGGCAGTGCAGAGCTTCAGCTGGTGTCAATATTACAGCCTGTCATTCAGCTACAGATCCCACAGCTTTAAGTGTGGATCAGTGCTTCTCTGCTATAAGTCCCAGAGGATATACCACCTTCAGGATTTGAGACTGATTTCACTGTAGTCTTTGTGCTAACTGCACGTGACCCTAATGAAAAATATATCTATACAGTACACATGTACATGTATGTTGCAATTATTCTGTGTGTGTGTGTGTGTGTGTGTGTCTGTGTGTCCAGCATTAAAGATGGATGCAGAAACTATCAGTCTAGTTCTGTGTGTGTTTTCTTGGCTATTACCGGAGCAGACAGACCATCAGATTGCTAAAATGTATCCTGTTGGTGTGTGTGTGTGTGTGTGTGTGTGTGTGTGTGTGTGTGTTCTGTAAGTCTGTATGTGAATGTATCGATGTGCATGTGTACTGTAATTGCGTGTGCCTGTATATTTGCAATTATTACAACTCTGTCCTCCAATTGTGTGTCCACAGACTGAACCAGAGTTTACTCAGTTATTTTGGTTCACTGACCAGGACTAATAAGTGCATAATACATTTTTATAATACACAACAATAAAGGTGATTATATGAATAAAGTACAATGCTGTCAGGATTCCAAATTATCACTTTCGTTGGTTACAGGGTAAAACATTTTTTTGTTACTCATATGTTATCATCATTCTTAATTTTACTTTTTTCAACAATAAATGATTAGGAACAAATGCATTACTGTATTTCAGACTGCACATAAATAATCGTCAGGGAAAATGCTGCCCATATTCTTTTAAAATATAAAATGTGTTTCACAAATTGTGTATTTACTGAAATTGATTATGTTGGCCAAATCCAACTGCAAGCTTCAAATCCTAATGGTAATGTCAAAGAACATTTTTCCCACATTTAACAATTTGTCCTGACACACTGTGGTTGCGCCCCCAAAACCCAACCCTGTTCCACGCCATTTAAATCTGACATTTAAAACAACCAGGCGTGCTTACATCGACCTAAAAAAAACAAAAAAAACACAAAGTGGATTACAAATCAACCCCAACAACACCACACTACCTGCTGGAGTTTGAGCATCATACCTGCCACCTGCTCTCCATTTAATCACATGTTCGCACCCTTGCCTGTATGTAACGTGACTCATCGGCACGGCCATCTGGAGAGCAGGCTGTGGTTCTATGGCTCCACACTCACTGAGGTTTAGCTCAAACGATGTGATTATCTGTGGCTCTAGAGCCATTTTCGAAAGCTTTACGTGCATCCAATATCAACACTAATAATGTCAAGAGTAATGACGGAGTGGTGAGAGGAACTCAGCGTCTGTCACATTTACACCCAATTCTGCTTCCTGCAGGGGAGCGCAGCCCTCTTCCAAACCCTCACACTGAAGCCCAGCAGTGTGCGGTGGATGTGAGCGCACTCAGTTGCTGCCGCTCTGGACATTGTGTGAACTTCTGCAAAATTGGGAGCGGCAGTAAAAAGTTATATTTCCATTACAGCCTCAGTGTGTGTGTTTCTATGTATGTGTGTGGACATGTGCATAGGTGTGTAGAGGAGTGTGTATGCCTAGTGTTCAGGTGTGTGTGTGTGTGAGTGTGTTTGTGTCAATGTATATGTGAACAGGTGTATAGTGGAGCGGCTTAGAGCGAGTGTATGCAGGCATGTGTGCTTATGGATGTGTGTGTGTGACATTGGCTCCTCCGTCTGCCATTACCTCACTGTAATAATACCACCATTATTCCCACTAACTAAGATTTCATCCTCAACTTTTGATGACAGTTGAAGCTCCTCCAGCTCCAGTGTGTGTGTGTGTGTGTGTGTGTGTTGCCCTGCCAAAGACAAATGCCCCAGGACGCACAGCTGAGCCGGCTGGTGAGGGCTAACGTTTCACTGCAGAAAATATGTCGTCTTTTCTCACCGTGATGGATGTTATATCCATGCCTCCTCCAGGTGCCTGGGCGTGTGAGAGTGTATGCAAGTTTCCTGACTTACTGTACCCTCACCATAATTTCATTAATCACAACCCTCAGACATTCTTTTTCCCGTCAAGAGAGAAAAGACCAGAGACAGATGATCTTTGTTTCCACAAAGACACTTCTTTGATTTCCGCCAGCGTCTTTCCTCTCCCAAACCGCTAAATGGGATACAAAACATGATCTCTTTTGACTGCCATTCAAAAGCCCTATTGGCGCTCCAGTCGGAAGGCTGGCCTGTATTGTCTTTAGATATGGGCTAGATCGTATAGACCGTGCATGTGGTTTTTCTGGCTTGCTAAAAATGCGGGAGGGAGAGGAAGAGAAATGTTGAATAGACATTACCGGAGCCATTTATTTTACATTGCTGAAGGGTATCAGTGTCAGGGAGGGATACAGCCCATTTACTGAACCTCTGCTTTTCTGAGTTAGATTGCTTATTTTGCAATGCACACAGATTTTTGTTCAGTCACTTATTTTTTATCTTTTTGCAATTTAAACTTTACAGACTTTGGATTATATTGCTGTCCTGGCAAAGAACGCTAAAGAACTGTGTCCAAATATGAATCAGTGATTTCTGCTTCCAAAAGAAAAAAATGCTAATGCTAACTTTATTACATTTAGAAAAGGCTTGAAACACAGTACACCACAGCACCACACTGATGCGCTGGTGCTATCAGTGGGTGAAACGTTGAACTACAAATCACAAGCTTCACTGTAGCTATATATAACTAGTGTAAAACAAACGTTAGTCTTTTTGTCAAATCGAGGAAAAACCCATCCCATGGACTATTTCATCTTCACGGCATCATACCCATTTGGTAATGACTTGATAACATTTGCAGGCTTACTTTAAAAAAGAAAAATCTCACTTTTGGATCCTTGATGTGCCAAAGTCCATAAAGTTGGACGTTCTTGAGGGATAATTTCCTGCAGAGCTTCTGTTTCTTCCTGTGGGCATCAAGTGGTAGGCAGGAAGCAGAGCTTAACGTCATGCAGCACTGATATGAAAACACAACTCAGCACAGTGAAGGATACACAATCTCTCTTTATGGTTATTGTGATGGGTTAAGTCACTGTTTAGTTTTCATAATGTTTTCCTCCTTCATTTGTTGCAATTCAAACTAATATGTCCAACTACTGTATGCTGACTGTTAGAAAATACTGGGATAATATTAGGATTATGCATATTATTCTTCTTGTTGAAAAAGCTACAGGGCTACGCTGACAAACACGAGGCATGCCAAATGTTTCAGGCTGAGTCTTCCTCTCAGTATTTATGGTCAGCATTGTTGTATATTTGGCTGAACTCGTGTGGTTTTCGATTCATGCTTTTCATGGCTTGGAGCGAACTCAACCTCGGGCCATTGGTTTGGACAGTAATCTCACATAAAGTACATAAATGTGCACTCACAAATATACAGAAAATACACAATCAGATGTTACTCAGGTCCGGTGGGAAGTGAAGTAGAAGCATTCCTGTAAAAGGTTTGGACTTATTAACGGGGAAAACAAATTTCCAATAGGCGGCTATTTATTTCCCTGCTTCAGAAACAGAGTGGTGGTTAGTGTGAGCGCTGGGCCAGCTTTCCAGACAAAGAACGAACGAATCATTTCCACTGAAGATCTTCGGCATATCTCTGCCAGAATCAGGCCTTATCAAGTTGTAGAAGAACATCAACTGTACAGTTCATGGTTTGAACAACCTCAGTGGATGAAGCCAAGGGTTATCCACATCCATTCCTGGGTTGGTGTATCTAATCATGCTAAATACTGTTTATGTGTTCAGTGTGGAACTGATTTAAATGCATATTTTCTCTAAGTCCCTGGCTTCAGTAGTGGTAGCTGTTGTTGAAATGCTAGTTCAAATTCAGGTTTATTTATTTCTACAGGCTGTCATCACAAGCCTGTCTCAAATCAAACGAATCAACAATCAATTACAGAACAGAATGCACCTATGTTGTATGGAAGACTTAACATGCCTTCCTAATCTACAGAAGCCAGCTCAGGCTACCTGGCACAACTAACATCAGACCCTTAAACATGTTCAAGGAAAACTTGCCATTAAACCGTCATACATGTATTTATCCTACATCTTTCATAAGCCCTGGAACAAAAAATACAGTCTTCTACAAATCTCTCTGACAAAGCTCCTGCTCTTATTTAGTAATTGCAGAGGTCGAGAATGATTTTAATCCTGTGCAAATCTGCCTTATTTATTATTTGTTCAATATAAATTGGAGTGCAAATGGCCTTCCACATGTTGTTAAGACAGATGTCCCTTGTTAAAAGTAATCCCACACAAATCAAGAAGATCTTTTCCTTTTAGTTCTCTTTCAGACGGAGAGATTCTATTTTTACTTCATGTCTGGTTTAGCATTCATTTTAACTGCTTATTTGATAAATATGAATCTGGTGAATGAGTGATATCTGTTCATGATCCTGTGCAAATGCATTTCAAAAACATGCTAAATGCCTTGTTTGGAGTTTTTAAATCCCAGGTGAGTGGGAAAACAACAACTGCACCAAATACAGCGATATCACTGTAACACACTAAAAGTTTTATTAGCTTACGTGAGGCTTTTCCATAATGATGCTGGAGTTTGAAAGTTAAAGTTTTGAGCAATGTTTGAGAGATCAATATGTGGTGTTGTATTGGGTTTATGTTACAGCTCAGAATCTCTTGGATGCACCAGGATGAGCATGCAGCACAATGTCTTGATATATTAATGATGGACATTTTCATGATTTATAAATGAGTATTTTGAATTGTTTACAGCAAGTTGCCTGTTTAAATACATTGTGTAAATAAGCAACTTGCACTTTCTCCCATAATTTACTTGAAATTGTGCCAATTTTGAATCTCTAATCCTTGAGGCCAGGGACATAAAAAAGAGGGATCCCAGAAGACACAATAATGATCTCTGTCCTCCACAGGTATGTCTCCACTGCAGGTAAAGACTAAACTTTCTGACCCAATATTTTGACAAAATACTGCTCAGCCACAATGCAAATTTCACCCTCATAAAGTTCAAATATTTTTCACATAGCAGGCCAGTCCTACATCGCCTGGAATCCCACAATGCCTTGTGAAGCGATTCCCATAGAAAACAAATAGGAGCTAACTTCGCGTTCACATTGCACCGCCTTCAGTGGGTCTTTACCGTTAGCTCTGGCTAGCTAGCGTGACACATCTCACTCCTGTTTGAAAAGCAGTATTAATGCTTAGAGACAATACACTAACACTTTCTCACTACAAACGAGAAATTAACTATACGTGTCCCAAAACATCAACCGGCAGCACGGGTTAGAAGCACAGAAGCCCCCCCTTGCACAAGTAACATGAGCCTAAACGTTAGCATAAACTGTATGGAATTCTTGCTGTTTGACTGCAGCACAATGCTGCTGATTAAAACCAAGTTTCTTTTTTCCAGTCAGTTAACATGGTGATGGAGGGGATGGCATATAAACTACAGACAACATTTATTCTAAGGTCCTTCATGCACAAGTTCTCGTATTAATAACATTCTTCTGAATTGAAAACATACGTTACAAAGCAGATGCAAGGCAGACACAATGGTTGTTACTGTGAGTGGAACCGTACGTTTGTGTGCCGTTTGTGCTTTCAGTTCTGGACCCTTAACTGGCCCCTTACAGAGAACCTCAGTGGGGTTCAAATGTGTTTTGTCTTGCTGTTGATTCAAACTGTGTTACTCTGAGGCACCACAATCATCATGGGTGGCCACATTGGGCCCTTGGCCCAGCACACACATTCGCATACACATGCATGCTAACTCGACCTATAGTATACAGTATGACCTCTCTTTCTTACACGCACATGCCAACATATAAAGAGAAAAGTGTATGCATGTATAATTACTATCTTGCATGTACACAAACACACACACACATACCGTAGACTGACGTACAATTAACTTTCTCTCACTTCTTCAAGTACATACATATACACACACCACAACGTCTCATGTGCATACATACACAGTAAATGCACAAATACAAGAGAAACATGTGCTTAATGCATGTTTATATAACCTCAACACAATTTCAAAGGGACATACACATTCACTCATGCTACTTCACACACACACACACACCCCTCTGGGCAGTAAAAACAAACTGCTCAAAATATGGCATTTGTCTTCTGATTAAACACTCGCATTCCAGCAAACTGTGTTTGGCCTGCCGGGCAACAGCCGTCATATTGACAGTCGGACGTGCGGTTTGTCCGGGTGATCTCTCATGAAGGGGAGCTTTATGGCACAGCCAGCTCCATATAATCAGCTTTAAATGGCCCAAATGCTAACGAGAACGACGGCACCCTCCCTCCCTTCATACCAGCGGGCCGGCCCCAGGAGTCAGGAAAGACAGAGACAACAGCTACAGAGGCCATGAAGAAATCAGGAATGTTAGGGGGTTTAAATATCCCTACATGTCACATTTATTGATGCATAACTGTGATAAAGTTTTAGCAAAATCCATAACCATCTATCTGGAAATTGTTAAGCTGGAATGATGATTGCCTCTTGCATGCTAAGTTGCTACAGCTATGAATATGGGATGGGATAGTAAAATTAGTAGCCAAAATTTTTGAGGTTACTTTAAGTTAACGTTACCAAAAAAAATCTAAAATATTTATAGGTTGACAGTGATGGGTCATTTCTTTCAGGAAATGTTTATACTGCCGTAATAAATCTCTTCCTTAAAAGTACAACTAGGAACAAAAAACGAGTGGCGCACAAGATTTTGGGGTAGAATTTGCCTGATTATGACTGTTTCTCAACCTTTCATATTATGTTTGCCTTATTTGAATCAACGTCCATCTACGTAGAAAGTCATTTGTTTCTCAGTGACGATTTGAATTGCAGCAAAGTCACATATAAACCCTAACAAGCTTCATTCACTAATAAAAGTCAAAGACGTGTTGTTTCCTCTATCAAAACTACACCGTTTTATTGAATGTCCACAAGTAGCAAGATCCAAAAGTAAACAAAAGAACACAAGAACCTAGCATGAAGGGCATCGAGCACAGTGGGGTCTTCAGAATTGTTTGGGCAGCGTGAGAGCATGAGACTGAACGTGAAAGCATGTGTCACAGGTCAGGAGCGCAAGAGTTGGCAACACTGATTTAAAATATCCTCACTCTTTGTGTAAGGAAATATGAACTGTAATGGAAGCTAGCAAGCCAGGCTAACATCCTCTTGGAAAGTGGACGCTAGTTACAACTAGTAACATTGTTAGTCCAAACTGTCACACTTATTCTGATTTCTGACCTTGACTAGCGCACACTGTGCAAAGGCACCTCAACGTTTCACCCAAAGCCTAAGCTTCATTTCGAAATGTGGAAAAGTAATTTTGATAAAACCGGACAGGAACATTTTCAGTCCATCTAGAAGAGGAAGCCATGGGTGTAGGAGCTGTGGTGGGTAAAAGTCTCCGGTGAATTGAAGCTGTGGGTAGCTTCTTGAAATGTTGACTTCATGTTCAGCCATGCAAATCTTATTAAATGAGCTGAGCTACAATGGGACAAATGGGCTGAAGTTAACAAGGCAGAGAGCATCTGGTAAAAGTAAATCTTTACAAGCCACAGACACACAGACAGAGGAACACAGTGAAAAAGAAGCGTTATACAGAGATAGGAAGAGGATGGCTTTATGGGACAGCTGTGTAACCCGAGAGGGCACGAGGAAGTGTTAAAGGATGCTACTGAGGCAAGTTGACATCCACTGTCCTCCCTGCCTTCATGTCGCATTTTGTAGAGGAACAGTATGTGACTTATTTACTATCAGAAATATCAGCCTCACTGAGATCAGTTATAATTTCTCAAGGAATAGCCTATGTTGCAAAAGTATTGATCAAGCAGTGTTGTTTTAGTACTGTGAACATGCAGTACTGTAACTAATTAGTAATTTTGTTGTAGGAAAACTGATTTTTGGTGGGAGCTAAGTATTAAAATATATAAAAGAAGCTGATCAACATCAAGTAGACAACCAGACTTAACCTAATATCCTAGCAATTTTGGATATTGGTTGGGTGGATCTTCAGGTAATCAAAAAGGAGAAATATGTAAAAAAGATGCTTTTTACAAAGCCATGTACTTCGCAGACTAATGCCCAGATTTCCCTAAAAACAGATCCAAACCTACTGGGATGTTTGTGAATCAAACTTTGCCTCCACTGCTTTTATAGCTGGGATATTTGTCATCATTGCTCAATACGAGTAAATGATCTGAAGCGAGCATTTCTCCCTGTGTGTGCAGCTTGTAAAAATATCACTGCTGATTTGCGACTGTAGATTTAAATGGCTGTAAAAGCTGTGTGTGTCTGTCTCAGTGTGTGTGAACGTAATTGTGTTAAAGCCAGCATGGGTTGCTGCCTGCCTGCACGAGCAAATAACTTTTTAAAATGCCAGTCTACAGCATACCTATTTGCATAGAAGACATAATTGAAAGCATAAAAATGTTTGTCATCCTGAAGGAGGGAAAGTCAAGTACTGTAATTATGAGTAAGCTTTTACATGTCCTGAGAACATAAAAACTGAAACTCTGTTTAAACTGCGCCACATCTTTTGAAAAATAAGCATTTATTTCACATTTCTGTACATTTACTTGAGCAGCACCCAAGCAATACTTGGTATTTGAGTTGTAATGAAAGGATCATAACCTTTTTGGTTACAGTTTAATATTTGTATATAATTGATTATCATTTCACAATCTGCACAGGCTGTTTTAAGTGTTCCAGAGGAGTTATTTTCTCAAGCTGAGCTGGAGATGAGGAAAATGTGGAATCAGTAGAATAAGTTGAATAGTACAGCACCATCACACATTACAAATAATATGGAGTATCCAAATAAATGCATTTCAGGTGACAGCGCTGATCCCTGAGAAATCCCTGGACACCTGGTGAAGGATAAGTGGGAGAAGCTGGCTAGCTGATGAATTGGGCCTGCAGGCTTTGCTACATGAGGCCCCAGCCTGCTTCGCAGACGGTGTCTGGGACCGGTTCTCTGGTAACGTATGCTTTTTTATGAGCTCTAAAAAGATGGTTTATATCAATGGATGATCCTGAGCTTGTTGTTTCTTTTATTTATTTATTTTTCATTCCTGGACATGCTGGTTGAGTAAGTTGAGAGTCGTTTTGCAGACATGTTCTTGCACTTCCTCATGCTTACTTGCTTGTAGAGTGGGAAGCATTTAAGGAGCGCGCAAATGCCACCGGACCTCAGGGTTTGTCTGAGCCTTCCACAAGAGTGTGGGATGTGGAGATTCAGTGTTGAGTGCATGTAAATAATGTTGCATAATTTGTGTGTTCTGCCGTCCTTTTTTAAGTCAAGAACTATGGACGAGACTTCGCTGTGGCTGGTAACCCCTGTATGTCTCTCTCTCTCTCTCTCTCTCTCTTTCTGTCTCTCTCTCTCTCTCTCTCTGAACCAGCACATGATACAGTACGTTGACACTTTATGACTATCTGGCCGCTTCTGGTGACTTTTTGAGCAGCCAATAGTTCTTTGGCGCGATTCTAACTCAAATTCGAATGTGTCCAATGTTCCCTTGTGTTCACTTGAGTGCAGTGGAAAAGTTTGCAGGTCCCAGCAGCTGTAGTGTTTAGCTGGAAGAAAACCTCCAGGGCCGAATAGCGCTGGATCACGGGGTACTAGGTGCAACTCACCTCTGCGAGTGTTTTCTCAACTGGACTCCAGTATAGGAGACTCAGCACTAAAGCACAATCCCAGATGTATGCTATGCATCAAGCTTTTTGATTGCTGTCCATAGGACACGGCGCCCATATGGCCGTGGATCTGATGGCTTTCCAGTGGCTTTATGACTTGAGATCTTAATAAAGTGTCTAAATGACTTTCCAGTGCTCTCGTTCGCCCTTATTCTCTTTAATGCGGGAAAGCGAGCCCTCTCCGAGTGCTGTGAGGATCTGCCTTGAAGAGCTTTGCAGGTTTTTGCCTTTGAAGGATCCGTACAGCAGGGATTTTCCCAACACAATTCATCACTGTCTGTCTTTTCTCTGTGTGTGTGTGTGTGAGTGTGTCGGTCTGCCACAGGCCTTTACCGCTATTAGTGGGGATTTTGCCCTCTCTTTGAGGTGGTGATCTGTTTCGTTTAAATAGGTGAGAACTTGGATTAGTCTTGAATCTTCTCCACACACACTGCAGGATTCACTTT
The DNA here is from genome assembly GCA_036024295.1 of Nannoperca obscura. Taxonomy (NCBI): domain Eukaryota; kingdom Metazoa; phylum Chordata; class Actinopteri; order Centrarchiformes; family Percichthyidae; genus Nannoperca; species Nannoperca obscura. The sequence continues at coordinate 18,205 of JAVQJL010038912.1, forward strand.
CCCACCGGGCGCTGCAGTTCAACATGCAGCGGACCACCATTTCCCTGGATCTGCGGTGGGTCTGCACGTGTGCTTTTAAAGAACCCCGGAGATGAGGTCACGCTGGGAACGTGGACAGCGCGGTGACTAAGAAGTTACACAGGCTGTCATGTAAACACAAAGGTCAGAGTTTGATTAGCTGGTGACTGTAGTGGAAGATTTAGCAGCCAAAGAGCCACACATCTCCCTCATGAGTTGGTGGAGACCAAACTGGAGCTAAAAGGATATTAAATATAGACTTGCTGCTGTTTGGTGGCGAGAAACACGAAGCCAAACCATTGGTAATGTTCTCCAAGTCTGCTGGATTCATCAATAAGCAACTGTTTCGCCGGCCCCTAAAGGCAATGAATCAAATGCCGCTTTAAAGTGAGACCGAAAAACTCACACATTCTTCCTCTTATAAATTCAAACTTTCATTTATAAACAGTGAAACACATCCTTCATCAATTTAGTACACTCTGCAGTTTTGCTGTTGAAGCCTAACTTGGTCTGGTATGGCCAGTAGCTTTTTGTGGCTAATGTTAGCTAATGGAAGTTGAAACAGTTGTCAGCATGTGACGTTCTGGATCTGTTACACCACGTTTTAGCATTTACCGTTTGTGGCAAAGCACAAAAAAACAACATGGAAAGTAAAGAGATAAAAAACAAACAAGTGTGTCTGTGTATATCAGGCAAGCAGAGTTTAATGGCACATTCCACAAAACTGAGTCTTGTGTCTTTATTTTAAAGGGAGGCTTTTCTCCAGACATCGTTGACAATTTACAACCTTGGGCCTTGCTTCAGGTCCTGTATGTCCTACACACATTCATGCACACACATACCTATTTAGAGTACCCCCTCCATCGAAGTATTTTGGCAGGGAACCTCAGACGCTTTCATGTGCTTAAGTCATGTCTATCACATTAACCTTAATTGGCGTGTGCAAGAGCAAGAAACAACAAACACATCCTGAGTGCTGCAGAGACAGCTCAGGCCCGAGGGGGAAGCAAATACACATCAAATAACTGTGACAGGAGAAGAAGTGAGCGGGCGCTTCAGGACAGATGAAACCGCTCTCTCTTCTGAAGAACAACGTGAGCGGACCACAGAGCTGTGCAGAGCTGCTACTGTGTGGAGGGCGGTCGTCATACAGGCAGTGGCAACGCACTCGGGGATTAAACAAACACAAGAAAACAAAAACGTGAACTCATTTGCCGCACTGCATTCACACTGCCCGTGCACGACATCATCATCATCTATAATTGTTACAGTATTTAGATTCCAATGAGCATTTAATTATGTGTTGACGTTCAGCCTTTTGAAATAATAACGACAAAAGTCACCGCAGTGTATACCAAACAGGCAAACACCAATCAAAACCAGCGAGGGCGTTAAAAGGTTGCAAACAAGCAAAAATAGAAAAATGACCAAAACTTCGAGCAGCTTTCAACCAGTGTTTTGAGAAGACTTGCTAAACTGCTGCTACATGAAGACATGAAAGTTCAAGTTTAGATCTTTGAATCTACCACAGAGGACACTAAATGGCCTGGAGACCAGTTGGTTTAGTATATTGTTTAGTTCTATGGTGTTCATCTCTTATAGAATCAACACACATGCAGAAATATGACTTGAATAAGTCTTGGGAAAGCACGAGTGGAGCAGCTTAGTTAAGTGTTTGAATCACATCTTTAAACAGCCCCACCACACTGTACACACACACACACACACACACACACACACACACACACACACACACACACACACTCCTTTCCTTCTACCACCATTCCTGGCGTCAGTCGAAGCACTACATCTGAGACACCCCTCATTAAGTTTGTGTGTGTGTGAATTTTGACTTTCTTTGCTTATTAAACATTCATAGGAGGGCGACTACTCTGATGTATACGTTTCCTCAGTTTGTGTGTGTGTGTGTGTGTGTGTGTGTGTGTGTGTGTGTGTGTGTGTGTGTGTGATTTCTATGAGGCCTGCATCCTGTGATCCCAGTGATCGCACACGGAGAGCGTTTTGGTCTACTAACAAAGAAGCACTGTTCAACACATTAGCGTACCTAACAGTGTAGAAAAGGAGTTGTCTATGCAGAATGTGCATTTCCTCATGCATTTATTCAGCAACTGCATATCACAGTTGTTCACTGAGAGTAAAACAACATTTGTAAACCATTTAAATGCAGTAAAACTCTGGAGTTAGCCTCAGACAACTAAAATGAGTACCACTACATCAAACTGAAGGATCTGGGGAAGCCTGGAGAGGAGGGCCGGGGTGATACACTGGAGAGGTGATGAACGGATGGATGGCAGGTGTGTAGGGTGATTGGCAGCAGGAGTGAGACGGAGAGCCACGCCCAAACACGCACTCACAGACAGAGAGAGAACAAACAGGGGACTCAAAAGCAACACAGATAAGGGATAAACAGTACATCAGTGTTGCTACTGGCCAACTACACACATCTCTGGTGACCTCCAGCTGTTTACTGCACATTTCAGAAATGTGCACCAAGACATCTTTCAGTTTACACAATCACAACAGGTCAAAGCTGAACTTTGCCTTCTTCTTTGCTTGTCCTTCCTGGCCTGCGAGAACAATAAAAGACCTGTGAAGCAACTTAGAGAGGTGGGAAACTCTTAAAACTGTTGGCGCACATACCTGCCGCTTGTTTGCCCGTGCTCTTTAATATATTCATCCAAATAACAAAAAAATGGTATAAAATCAAGTGAGAGAGCCTTTTCTCACATCTTGTCTGCCTCAGCGGTCGTCCTCAAGCCAGCAGGGTTAGAGAGGTTGGATCTTTTAAATCCTCTCTCTGGGGAGCTAATCTTCCATTCCATGCGTTAAGCCAAAAAAACATTTTAGGCAATGTAATTATTCGGCCTTCACAATGTCTGCAGCCTCGCCTGCCTGCGTACCTGGCTGGCTTCCCGTGCAGGATTATTTGCTCGGCTATCAATTGCTTGTAAAAAATAAAATGAGAAATGTAAAAAGCAGCTTCTGAAACAGAACAACTCATTACTTCTCGTAATCAAGTTCAGATTCAGTTTATTCACCGACTGCTGTTTTGCTTAGTGTTATTAAAGCCAGGCCGTTTCGTTTTCCTCTGGTTTGGATGCTGGTGGTGCTGACTGAAATGTTACAGGGTGAGTGATAGTGCAGGGACACATAAATGTGTTTATTTAATAACAGAAAATAAAATATAGCTGCGCATTCAGAAATCTGCTGAGTCATTTGAGGCACTGGTATTATAAGAATTTTGATTAGTGCAACAAAACTGACTCTCGTTGCTTCTTAGGGACAAAATGTTTCACAGCAGTGACACAGTAATGATCTCTGGGAATGTGGTCAAGTGTAAATGTCACAACTTTATCTTCTTTTAAACTCAAATTCCTGTCCTATCAAATACCCGAGGGGCTTTTCTGAGATTTCTCATGCAGATCTGTGAAGTCTGGATGGTAATCATGGTATCAACACAAATCCTTCTAAGTACCAAAATCTTCAAATGAAATCAACACATGAAGGTCTGGAAAACGCTGGAATTTTACCATTTAACCCAGAAGCCCTGCTTTTCTCTTTAACGTCCCCCCCCCCGTTCTCTCATCATTTTTCTCTTTTTCCCCTCCTCACACAGAGTCGCACACATCCAGTTTTGTTATCAGTTCAAAGCACAAAGAGAGGTCAGCGAGGGAGCATGTCAGTCAGACAAGTTGTCACCCAAATGATGACAAATCGGCCGCCTCTCCGCTCGCCTCCCAATCAAGTCCAGGCCTGGCTCTCATGCACGCACAGTTCCTGTAAATGGAGATCGATGGCACTCAGGTGAAGCTCACAGTCCCTTAGCTCAGTCACACACAGTCAGCACTCTGTCTTTGCCTTATAGACTTAAGAGCTGCTTAGAGACAAATAACGGAATTTATCTGGGCTTTGGGGGGGGGGGGTTAATGTCTCATGATGGCTTGAATTCTCCTACAGGCTTTTTCACCTAGAACACACACTGAATACTTCTGCTTTTAACATGAAAATCGACGTATTTGACCAGATTGAACACAATTGCTGTTGGCATCATGCTTCCTCCCACCTCGTTCATTAGAGTCCAGAGACAGCATGAGCGAGGGAGAGCCTTCACCTGTTTCTGATCTCGACTCTGCCACTAACCCTGCCGCCTCTCCAGTGGGCTTGTTTCCAGGGAGACAAACATCATGTAACCCAACGCTGTGAGTCTTGCAATAACATTGTCTTTATCGTCGCCGATGGATGGAATTTTCTCATTTCGCGTCTTGAAGCTGAGAGAAAATGCAGGAATGCTTTTCCTTCTGGTGAATGTAGAGCGGAACACGGGGCAGAAGAAAGGCTATTTTCTCCCGCTTCTCTGGACCTTTATTGTCTCTCTATCTCCTTTTCTATCTTTGGCCACTTTATTCATGTTTGGTTTGCAACTTCACATGGAGCTGAAGCTGCTTGCTTCGTATTCAGGAGAGATTAATGTGCATTTCAGAACTTATCAGGGAGTAAATTCATATTTTGGTCTGTCCACCACTTCGGTCCAAAAATGAGTTGTAATAACTTCATCATCAGACTTTTCATCTAGCACCACCATCAGCTCCAAATTTCTATTTACTCAGTACTTTGAATTATGAAATTCTCAATTAAAGCATGACGTGAATCCCACATTTGTGTAGCTTGTCAATTGTTATTAACCATTTTCACATGAGAAAAGGACTAAACACACACAGTATTTTGTGTCTTCAAAAAGTGTTTTGCCAAAAACAGGCTTTGGAAAACCTCAAGTTTATACACTCAGCGTTCACTCAACTGCGTGTCATGGTGTTCGTCAACAGATGGGGTCTGTTGAAAGCTGTGGAAAAAGCTAGTTAGAGGAGCTTCAATTAAT
>JAVQJL010038925.1:0-24866 GCA_036024295.1 Nannoperca obscura
TTTTTTTAAGGTAATCCGGTGTGGCTTAAAAAAAAAAAAATTTTTTTTAAAAAAATGGGATGTTTGTAACAATTTTACCGCCCCCCCCCCCCCCCCCCCCCCACCACCACCTCTGAGTAAATCACTGCAGATTTCTTACTCTCTGAACACAACCAGCAGATGGCATACACTGACATGTTTCCCTCCCTGTGACTGGCTTCCACAGGATACTTCATACATCCAAGGTCTTTGACTGAAATGTACTTGCATTTGTTTATGAGTGACCATCTGAACGATTGGTCACACCCATATGTGTATGATGAGTAAGCAAAATGTTTTAAAGGAGCAGAAACCAGGTGAATGTTCATCTACCCTTTGGAAATCTGACACTTTCCTGCAGTATATGTAAAAGGAAAAAGGCAGCATTCTGGCACTGCGATCAGGAAGTCAGCACGCAGTGATGATGTGCTGTGGCAGTGGGTGACCTTTTACTGGAGGACACACACTCAGCTGCTTAGCTGCTCTAACGTCATCAGTACCCATGCTGCAGTTTCCCTCTGCTGCCGCTAGAGGGCTTGATAATGGGTAGTGTTTGTAATGCTGTTGTAGGCTACATGCCTGACCTAGAGTTAAAGGGAAAATCCACCCTAAATTAGAATCCAAATATGCAATATCTACAATTTAGCACATTCAAGGTTTGCACAAGTATTTCTTTCAGCTGAACGATACAGATACAGACTGCAGTGAGCATGTCATTAAGAGACAAATCCTGGAGCTGCTCCACAATGATATGATTCTAATTCACAAATGGGCACCATACATTCAGTTGGGTGAGACATTATAAACTAAACCTCTATACACTCGTGGAGTTAATCACTTCAGTGGCGTGACACTCCATTCTGTGAGACCTAATGACATTAAGTCATGATTCTCCTTGCAAAACGATGTTCCATATCAATGTAAATCGTGTTTTAGAGTGAACTTCCCCTTTAAAGCTAATATAAACGCAGTAAGTAATAAGAGCATGTAAAAATGTAGCAACGCAGACATTAAGCTTTAGTTAGAAATAATATTATCACTTGTTTTCCCTTTGGTTCACTTAAGTCACCTCTTCGTACATTTGTAAAGCCTTCTGATTGTTCACGTAGGGACCAGGACACACTGACCCCACAGACCACCATGCTGTTTTAGTTCAAACGAATAATGATTATACACTGATCAAGGTGTTTATAGTACAGGTGGAGACTGTTCTCTACCAGATGTGTTATCTATGACTCACTGATGCAGTGCCCAGTGCTATTTATGTTCTACAGGCACAATGGTTTCTTGTTATTTATGTAGCTGGTCTGCTGACACCTGTCTGAGGTCACGACCTGCTGGCCACGGCCACGACCCTAGCACCCTAGGGAACCCAGCTGGCATTCAGTGTCTCGCTATTCCTCCACTCTTCATAGTTTGAGAACATATCCGCAGCGACTGCACTCACTGCCGTGTGTGAGACAGTTATAATAGCCTGTTATAGTGAAGTACATCTCAAAACGTAACTTTAAAAACAAATCTAATTTGTTTTTTTTTTGTGTGGAACTAATGAATATATCATGGCCGCTTTCGCCTCTGACGGGGTGATAATGCAGACTCTGCACCAGTGTGATGCAGCCCCGCAGAATTGCAGTGTCTGCAGCAGAGACTGAATGACCTTGCTTCAAGGTCGCAATGACACTGCCGTCAGTTTTTCCTCTCGTGCGCGCACCACGAAAACCCTGTCCCGAGACTGGCTGCACAGCCTACATATGACCACGCCGAGACGCGTGCACACGGCTGTCCTGCTCTCCTGACACAGCGGAGGGAATGCAAGTGTGGCTTTAGCGCTTATTGGTTTAAACAGACTAGACTAACGTTTATTGGTTTATAATTACAGCCAGACAAAGCCGGAGTCTTTGGGGAAACACTCACTTATCCGAAGTAGCCACTAAACGTCTACTTTGCACCCAACGTCCTGCTTTTTGTTTTATTCTTTCTGGGGAGGTTTTAATTAGTGGACACGATTGTCAACTCTACTGTGACAACTTCGCAGCTCTCTGTGCCAGCTGTTATCAGACATGCTGGAGAGCGCATGGGCTGCCTATTTCGAGAAGCAGCAGGCTACTGAGTTAGACAGAAACACCATATAATTGTTGTAACCAGCTACATTAAACATGAGTAGCACACACCGAGATCTCATGCCATGTTTGATACCCTTTTTTGATAACGCCTCTGGCAGACTGTATTGCAGGCTACTACTTTTTTCAAACTACTATCCCTTGATTAACCTATTCCCATTTCTTACCCCATTGCAGTGATCTCCTGATCTCCTCTTCATTGGCTCCTGTCCAAATAGTGTAGTGGTGAAGTGAGCTGGGCCAGTGTCACAAGACCGAAAGCATGACTACATTTTCCATAGAGGTGTGCAGCAAGAGACATGGAGCCTGTTCTTTTCATTTTTTTCTGCAGCAGTCCCCTAAAGTCTGTGGCATAATTTAAATAAACATATTTTTATATCAACCATTCTAATATTGAATCGTATGGCATATTAGGTTACAAATACCACAACAAAACTACTACTACATGAGGACAACGGGCACAATAAGGCCAATAGAAACGTATAGCTTTAGTAGGCTATTTAAGTCCTACTGGGAATTCTGTGCTTTTTTTATGTTCAGTGGGAGGATTTTGCTGCTGCAAGCACATTTCCAAATTGTGTCAGGTCGCACGACACAACTGATTTGTAGACAGCTGGTCTGAAATCAACCCTCTTTGAGCTAAATAAATATACCTGGACTACATTGGGATTAACGTAGACTGGGTCATATTTTTTTCATGAGTCGCAGGCCCATATTACAATGCTGATGACGCCAGTGGAAGGTGCGTAGGGACGTAACGGAGACACAGCGGACGCAAATTGAGCAGAGGGAGGAGAAAAGACACGGGATAGAGGCCGACGTCACTGAGCGCTGTCAAGCTAGCAAGAAAACGCCAGGAGGAAACCGGAAGTTTCCCTTTCACAGCTTGTTAAAATAAAACAATTATTTGTGTTTATTTTAGTAATATTGGCAGTTATACAAGTATGGGCAGTGTTTTGCATATTCAGGTAATAGAGAATGTCTCTCTCATATTGGACGCGGTTTCGCTGTGGGACGCTGTCTCACTCGAGAAAAGTTCAACTGTTATTCGAGTCGACAAAGTTTTATTGTGAATTATTTTTTAACCGGACATTCGGTTTGCTTCTTGAAGTCTTGATGCCGATGTCCAGTAACAACCTCGGTTGTTGAAGCCGAAGACGAGAATTTATAACAGCAGCCTACGGAACCGAAGAGACGGATAAGGCAGCGTGTCGCCGGTTGTTGTTATCACCTTATTACACGGTAACGTAGTGATGCGATGTGAGAAACCCTGCGAGGCTTGGACAGCGCCGTTAAACCGGTTAAACCGACAGTGGACTTGTCAACCGCGAAGACTGGACTGACATCAAATCTAAAAGACAACCCTGCGATGTTTTGACATTTCCCGGTAAGTATCCTTACTTGCCCTTCACTGCAGAGACAGAGCACACAGTAGGTTTGGGCTGTATTGTTCATCTTTGTGCGGAGATGCCAGCTGTCTGAACGGCAGCCTGATGTGCACGCACGACTCGCCCGGCACAGCTAAGTTCGCGTGGCCACGTTATTGGGGGTAGGGGGCACGAGCCGCTGAATAGCCTAAATATATAGCACAGTTTGTAATAATTTACAGAACAACCTTTCTGTTCAGGTTACACACCGCTCATAAACCACCCTGACTGATTCACACGTAAATACATGCTGTAGCACTCTATATAACGCTCTCATCGCCGGTAAGCCCTCTGCAAAATGTCTTAATAAATGGATGCGTGGTCATTTAATGAGTAAATGAAGAATGCAGGGCCGTGGATGAACAACATGCAGCTCAGATCTCCTCGTATGGCTCACCGTATGCCGTCCTCACATACGAGGGTGAGTCCTGCATTGGCAGATACAAACCCACACTTCTCCAACTGTACACACTTTAGTTTTTTTTCCCCCCTGTGTGTTTTAACCCCCCCCCCCGAGTTATTCTTCTTTCTGTCTTAACACACTGAACTCTGCAAGTCACCGAGCCTGCTGGACCAGGATTGAGGTCACTGATCTGAAGGCATAATCCACTATGGCAATTAACCTTTCACTGGTCCGAGATCAGTATATGCAAGGTCACCCCTGGGTGCTGTTCTCCCCGTCTCCACAGTGCGCCGCATTTAAAACCCTCAGACTGAGTTTTATGTACAGTCAGTGTGATGAATTCTCAGTGTCAAATGCCCCCCCCCCCCTCCCCCCCAACAGAAGCAGTCCATGACAAGAAAGCTTTAAAAGCATCAAAGATAAAGGAAGGACCGCTTTATGTGCTGACATGTGACTTTTCATTTATGGGGAAAAGGTGTATTCAGAAATAATATTTAGTACAAGGAATTATTTGAGTTAATGCCGATTACTAGTTGTTTTAATTGCCTGCTTTAAATATCATTTATAAATCTACATCTTTAAGTTAAATTAATTGTCTTTTAGAAATGTCACTTGAAAATAAAAGAAGAAAAAAGTTGTCAGCTCTGATCACTTCCGAAGAATATGGAAGTGTTCAACAAACAATCACAGTTTGTTTCCACACATTACAGTCTTCTTCCTCAAGTTTAAAGTTGCTTGAAAAAAACCCAAGGACCCTCTTTATAGCAATTTGGCATTTAATATTGTCTACCATTTCAAATGTCTACAGCCAGAGCCACATTTACACTTTAAATAGTTACAAAGACGATGTGACATTGTAATTCTTAATTTTTTGAATGTTTATTAAAACTGGTTTCTTTAATTATTTACAGAGAGTTATCACCAGCCTTCAGCTTATGCCTGTATGAGTGAGGGACAAGGTGTCGGCTTTACTCTGTCTGTCCTTCAAGCATTCCCGTGACTGTGACCTTTGGAGTGTGTCACGCAGCAAAAGGGGGAGGGTACTCGAGCAGCATGCAGAAATCTGGGTAGATACAGAGGAATATGTATTTTAGGAAAGAAAAGTCAAAAGAATATTACTTATAGACGGGGAAAACAAAACTATTGCCATTATGGAGGTTTTCTCTGGCACATGTGAGGATTGGCACTGGTATTATTGTTAAAAGCCTTTTAATAATCTGATAAGTACAACGTGTTCCCAGACAGCATGGAGACTGGAACAGTGTGTAGGGTTGTGACCATTAAAATGACAAAAAGCAGGTGGGAACATGAAAAGTGACTTGGCTATAAGTTCTGCGATGGCACTCACCCTTTGCTTACTTTGCAGGTGTCCTGAGAACTGCAGACTTAAACTCAAAGCAATAGCACTTCACTGAGCTACCACCGGGAGTCACAAATATATAGGCTTCAAACTCCGGCTCAGCAAACAGGTAATCTGTTTTCACATCACCTTTTATGCATGATGGAATCTTATGCTCTGCTTCAACTAGCAATATGTCTGTTTTTTGTGTTCTCTGTAGCCAAGGGCCTCACATTTCAATCTTGTAAGGTTGTGATTGACTTTTAGCTGGCAACGTTAAAGTCTTCTTCAGAAAATAGGCTACTCATAGACAAAAGAGGGATGTGGAAGGTGAACTGCAACAAAAACAATAGAGAAGTGATAGCATGGTGCTTATCATCAGTTGCAATCATGCATCTCACAGGGCATGTTGAAAGGGTGGGCTGTGATTGCCCTGCAAAGCAAAAAAGGATAAACGAGGGCCAAGTAGTGTATGGAGTATAAATCAATCCTGTGAGTTGAATGGAGCAATCAATGCATCAGTGTGAGCGGCCAGATGATGTCATAACTTTTATTTATTTGTTTTTGGGATGCTGTATGCAGCCTGGGAAAAAAATGCTTTCTGTATAGTAAGTTTATTTTTCTGACCTTGCCAGTCAGCTTATTATAGGCCTATATCACATTTACAATTAAGACTGAACATATTTCACCTTTTAACAACGCCCTTTTGTGATGTTCCTCCATCATATGAGAGCATATTTGTTTTCTGAGTTTGTAGTGTGTAAAGATAATACATCACATTCAAGCCTATGTAAAAAAGAAATGTCTACTAACTTAATTTAGTTCATTTTTTGCAGTTAAATAATGATGGAAACCGCTCTTGTCTGATACAGTGGCAAACTGTTTCCAGAGTGCTTTAGCTGCAGTATATCCATCCATTACAGTCTACCAGCTGTTAGGGAAAGCCGATTGTAGCCCGGCCCATCTCATCACACACTCACAGCCAACACGAGCTAGCAGACGCTGGCAGTCTGTAAACCGATTTTCTGTCAAACCCGTGCCATGATATCACACCGTGAAGAGACTTAAGTGCTCTGATAGTCAACGTTATCAGGTAAGGTGCAGCCTAGTCCGAGTTAGAGTGACAAAAATAAACCTCAGCCTCAGGAGGAGAGAGCTGGTCAGTCAGGATTAACGCTAGCTACTGCTAGCTTAGTTAGCTAAGGGCAGCTAACCTAACGTACGGCTGTAGTAATGTGTTCGCTGTTCTTGAAGCTAATGCTAACGCTACTCCAAACATGCTGGTACATTAGTTTACTGTACACACGACACGTTTCTGTGCTGAGTTAAATAGATAAGAAAACAATATAGCCAACACCAGGTGGGTTTAGCACTATTCAATCCTCTTAAATCAAACGAACAGTAGCCATACAGATCGCTAGCATTTGAACGGTTTCTTTTTTTTAAACCGAGGTTCCTCATACACCAAAGCAGATGTGGAACTAGCCAGAGGTGCACATGGTAGTTGGATACTTAATGGCCTGCTGAAAGTCTGAGCAAAACTGAATCACATGGTTGAAAAGCTCGTGTACTAGTGTTGATGTTATTGGCTGATCCACTCACCGAGCTTGTAAACTTAGTCCAAGTGAGCTAAACTTTAAACAGGCTAGGTTTGCTGTGTGCTGCTTGCCAAACAGTCCTACAAGTCCAGAGGGGGCAAACTCCAAAGAAAGATTCGACTGCCAGCCACTATAGGATTTGATTATCTGATGCAATAAATATGATAAAGGCATAGTTAGTTTGCAAAGAGTGACATGTGGATCTTTCCTTGCTCAGTGTCTTGTACCCGGGATTGCGGGTAAAAAGTCTTCATACTTCCCTGTTTTCCATATTGTATTGTGTATATGAAAAGCACATACACTGGAAGTTGACACCCATGAATTGACTCAACCTTTATTATAGCATTAGTGCAATGAGAGCCCAGTTTGTAACAGCAGTTAACAGAATGATCCCATTCAAATCAAAATTTCCTCTTCAAGCGCTGACTGAAGAACAGAGGATCAAGTATTTAACAAATAGGTTAAGACAGTGCCCTTTTAGTTGTAAGTTTATGTAATGAAGCTCAGAAATCATGTTTTTCTAAGAGTCGTTTCCAATAAATGCACTCTGCAAAGTGTATCAGGATGGAAAGTTGCCATTATAGATGTCTATAAATGAGTAATATATAATGTAATATTCATATTCCTGCAAATAGACAGACAGAATACACCACAGGACAGGGCTGAGCTCTTATTGATTATATGCCATAAACACACAGATTGACTCATATTTATTTTTGTAGTCAGGGTGATGATAGTTTGAGTTTAGAGACTGTTTACCTTTAACTACAGAAATGTCAATAAAACTGAAAATGTATGATTATTTATTAGGCCATTAACCCATACCAGTGTGTATGTCGCCCTGCCCTTGGAGCACTGAACCGGCCATAAGCAATGCATTTTAAATATTGCAACACTTTGTAAATATACAGGCTGCCACTGGATTATCAGCCCAACTGATAAACAAGAGGAAAACATGGTTGGTATTAGCAGTGGGTATACATGAGAAAATTACTTTCACTTTCTTGATTGAGGCTATTTAGGTTTCAGAGATTCCATCTCATCATCCTCACATAGTAATTTATTAAGTTGGAACAAGAGCACAGTCGTTCAAGTAAGGCTGTGCATTAATGTATTCACTGATGAGTTGAAGCCCAGAGACAGACGCGGCGCACACTTCAATTCAAGCCCCTGCCCTATTGATCCCCTTTTCCATTTTTTCTGATCCCTGAAGTGCTGTTGATGAAGTCAATTTAACAACAGCGGATTCTACATTTCTATCATTTTTTGCTAAGAAGTCAATTTCAGACAGTATAATGAAATGTGAACAATTAGTCTTTGTTTGGCTGTGCAGTACTGACTGGGTCTCCCTGAAGGGATGTAATTACAGGAGTGCTACACCTACATTCTGAATGAATTATTACCATCATTTGGGCAGAGTAGAGTAGTGGTCACCTTGCTCGCACAAATATTCACCCACCTGTCTGTTTGGTTACTTGAATGCAAGTGACACAGATGCTGCAGTTTAATGGTACAACATTATGTGTGAAAGAGGTCAGAGTGCTTTAAGGCTAATGATCCGTTTTATAATGGATGCAATCTATGGTGGATAATAAGAACCCAGACAGACGGCGTTAGAACTAACTTACTGTAAATTGAATCACAGCTTAAAAGCATGAAACAAAATTACTCACGATGATCTAAGCATTCACATTGCTCTCTGCTGGGTTTGCATTTGGTTGTGGAAAGTCATGGGTCATCTGTACACTCACTTAAGAAGCTAAATCTCTTCTTTTAACTGTCACAATGTTGCTGTTTGATTTTCACATATTCACAATCTTCACCATAGCTGCTTAGCTGAAAACGAGGAATCTGTACTTTTAACAGTGAGTGTGTGTGTGTGTGTTTAAGTGTTTTTTTATGATTTTTGAGGAATATTTGTTTGTTGTTGCCACTCTTGGACATTTTAATGGTTTACTAATAGATTTAATGATAAACGTGGGAAAGTGGCCGCCTAATTATAATGTTGGTCTTCTGCATGCTTGTATTTGGATTCATAAACACATCTTTCATTTCGTAATCACATTCGTAATTGAGAACTACAGACAGTCTTTGGCAGGCAAGCAGGTTGCTGCAGTCCTCTTCCTGCCTTACAAAAACATATGTTATGTTTCTGAATAGGGAAGAGCGGTCACTGCTCATGAGTATAGTGACCTTCATCCAGTCACCTTGGCTATTTTAATGTCTAGAAATGTCACAGAAAGACTTCACACTGAGGATGATTCGAGGGCTGTATGGTTATATGTTGGATGTGAAAGGTTTTGGATTAGTCTGAGGTGTTTTTGATTGATTACAAATAGCACAAACGACACAGGGACTAATTGCTGCTAAATAACAAGGAACAAGCAGACCTTTTGGGATGTTATGCATGCTGAGAATGCAAAATCCATGTGCTTTATACAGTCTGTGCTTCCAGCAAAGAATACTGACTATGGTCTTAATGTAAAGTAACCACAGGTTACTTGGTTAGTAATCGCTGGGTGGAGGTGGAGTGGAGTGGGGGTGGGGGAGTAGTTGTGCATAGCATAGGAGTTGGTCTAAATGCATAGCTGCATTTGTTTTCTACTGGATTAGGGCAACAGTTACACTTTGAGATCGCCTGTTTCGTTCTGATTCCTGTGTTTACACTCAAACTATCCCACATGGATGAACTACAGGCGTAGGTGCAAACAGTAGTGATCAGTAATGTTTGGTGTAAAGGCTTAGAGACCGTGTCTTAGACAGCGGTAGGGTCCTGTGGCTCATGGTGGGGCACTACTTGCTTTGGCAGATGCCACAAAGGTCTAAGGATGGAGGGTGACATACACTGTACCGATTGTAAAGCCCCTTGAGGCCAATTTGTGATTTGTCTAAATAAAAAAACTGACTTGACTTGACAAAGGGAAAGAAATCTGACACTTCCAAAAGGATTGCAGTTATTGTGTTTATGAAAATGCCAGTTTGTGCTTAAATAATCTGTGCTTGGACAAAAGTTCTATTAGAAGATATCTGATTCCCATGAGATTTAGTTCAGCTAATATCAGATTGCATGTGTGTTTAGCCTGTTTGCATGTTCACAATCGGACTTGTGCCAGATTTGAATAGTTTTAAAGACAAAGATATGAGGTAAAAGTTGTGTGTATTAGTTAACTTTGATCATGCTTTGTGGTTTATTTTTCCCCTCTAGACATCATGTCTTCCAGGGAGCGTCGGTCAGATGTCTACATAAAGGCAGAGCCGAGCAGTCCAGAGGGAGGCGGGGGAGGTCGGACCAGCCCTGGCGGGGCCTCCTCAGACTCCTCTCAAAGTGGAGGTGGAGGAACCAGAGGAGACGTTGTTAAACGCTACTCACCGCCCCTCTACACACCAGCTCTGCGTTGCCACTTCAAAGATGAGGGCGGTGACGGCGCAGAGGAGGGCTCCGCTGGAAATGGAGCAGGGCGATGCAAGTACGCCCTAAGCACGCTACCCAAGAGGCTGTGTTTAGTATGTGGGGATGTGGCCTCAGGTTACCACTACGGCGTGGCGTCCTGTGAGGCCTGCAAAGCATTCTTCAAGAGAACCATTCAAGGTGTGTGCTGTGGTGAAGTTTAAGTGTTTGCATAGCAGAACAAGCAGTGAACCATTAATGTTTTCCTCAAACACCTTCTGTAATGTAACAAGTTTGATGGGTGTTACATTTCAATCATGTCAAATGTGGAGTCTTTTGTATGGCACTGATTGCTATTGACTACCACCTTTTGAGAAACAAATTGACAAATAATATTTATCGGGTTGCAAACAAACTCTTGCACACTTTCTAACTACATTTATTTGTGACGTTTTGGTGCTAGTTCTCCTAACCACCTGCCTTGTGAAATAAATGTGGGAAGTGTTTATTTTGTTCTGTATAATATTTTCTAAGTCTTTTAGCAATATTTATGTTTTTCTACCCACAGCCGCACACTGCTAGTTTTCCATTAATGGCATTTAGCTTTCAAACATAAGTGCACAGCTAGTTAAACTCGTTAAGACGATTTAATAATAGTAAGTAGTATAAGGATTGAATATCTTTTTATTTTAGCAATTAATTGGACATTTTGTCTTAAAGTTTGAAAATATCTTGTGTTCCTTGTCTTGGTGACCTCTGTGAACTCATTACACACATTTAATGTATTTTAACAGGGAGAAACGGGATGTTTATTACACCTGTGTGAGGGCTGGCGTAGCTGGAGTGTAAGGGCGTTCACACAAACATAAATTGATTAGGTTTAATATAGCTGGTACAGACCAATTAAAATATCCCTTCATCAGCTCCAGTACCAATCTGGAACAGATTGGGGCATCCCCGCTCTCTATAGCAGTGAACTGAGGAACGCAGGAGTGACTAAGGACCCACATCACACACTAATGGTGTTATTCTTTAACATGCCTCATTACGCTGTCGCTATAACCAGCCCATCTGGTTTATACTGGTCTGTTAATCAAAAACCATGACCACTCTGCAGATATTGTATGTATCTTTGGGAACTTGGTGGTAAGGTTAGTTTGTGTGATTCCCACCATGAGTAGATTATATGTGTAAAAGATCAATCAAAGATTTAAGAAATGAAAGAAGGTGGTTTTCATTCATATCTAACTAATATTTGTATTTCTTAATCATCTTCTTAACTGTGGATACATTTTTTCCGTTCTTTAAAAAGGTAACATTGAATACAGCTGTCCAGCATCGAACGAGTGTGAGATAACCAAAAGGCGCAGAAAGGCTTGTCAGGCATGTCGCTTCACCAAGTGCCTCAAAGTAGGCATGCTGAAAGAGGGTGAGTGTTCATGGCGTAGCCAGTGTCTGATGTCATATCTGAGGGGTCTTTATGCTGATCTTTAAATAAGATATATTTATTCTGTGTTTCCCCCGACATAAATCTTAATTATACATTTTTTTCACAATGTAGGAGTTCGTCTTGACAGGGTCCGAGGTGGAAGGCAGAAGTACAAAAGGCGCCCAGAGGTGGAGAATGCAACATACCAGAGTGCTCCTCTACCACTGACGAAGGAGAGTGAAAAAGGTGGGATTTATATCCTTGTCATTAATGTTTTGCTCTACAACAGACAAAAATAGTGTAAAACTATTCCAAACATCAAGTTGTGTGAATTGGATAAAAAGTGGCTCAATAACACATTTTGTTTAATTATCAAATGCCGACTATCAGCCAGAGCTAAAGGACTGTGGTTTATGTTTTGTAGTTAGTGTAGCAAACTTTTTTTTTTTTGTTGCAGCTAGTGTTGCTAGGCAACACTCTATCAGCTGTCAATCAAATGTGCGCTGGAAAAGTACACGTAACTACCAACAGCAGCTATGTTTAGGCAAATAAACACAGTCATCATGGACAAACAAATCTGCTTAGGGTAGCAACAGTTCAGTTGGGAGATGCCCCCTACACTCGTCTGATTCCGAGGTAGAGAGTTCCTCAGAGTTTTCTTTTTCTTTCAACCTTGAGACGCTCAGAGTGCTCCTCCAAAAAATGCGAGCTATGCTGGGTGGATAGAAGACAAGGTGCCCAGAGCATCCATGCGACACACACAAGTCTTCAAACCTTGAACAGTTGATTAGAAAACTGCGCCCTCTACTGCCAGAAAATGGTTGAGTTACTTTTTCAGTCGGCAATAAACGAGTGAAATACTGTCACTGTGCTCATGTGCACTCATATAGATGGTCTAGCTTGGAGCTTGATTCACATAAATCTGGCTAAGGAGATAAGAAGGTTTAAAGCAAAAACTCTCATTTGTACTCAGAAATAAGAATATGTGTCTGAATATGTGTTCTCAAACATGAATATAGGGCAGTATATATACACAGTTAACACCAGTGCAGAGCAGCATGTTGTTTAAAGCAAAATGATAAATAAAGCAAGATTATATTTTGGGTGTCAGCGTGTCTGTGAATGTACACTGCAGGTTTGATCCATGGTTGTGTGTCTGTTTTGCGACATAGGTTCCTCCAACATCATCGTGTCCCACCTTCTAGTGGCAGAGCCAGAGAAGTTATTTGCCATGCCTGACCCCCTGCAGCCCGACACTGCCCAGCGCACGCTCACAACTCTGTGTGACCTTGCCGACCGCGAGCTGGTCGTCATCATCGGCTGGGCCAAACACATTCCGGGTAAGAGATGCAGAGAGGAAATAGCAGGCGAGGAGAGGCCGTGGATAGCATGGCAGCAGTGGAAGAGAGGTAGTGATCCGATGTCACTGACCAGGAAGAAAGCTGCTGTGTCATGTTTCTCGCAGGCCACGACTTCTGGATTTCTAGAACAGTGACTATTAGAAATGGCCTGCGAGTACCTGATTCTGATGACTGAACAGTCTAATTGACAGTTGCAACAAAATCAATAGGTAAAACAATTTCTGGAACACAATATACAGTAAAAAAACAAATTAAGTGAATGTATCGGTGTGTTAGAAGAGGAGATACTGAATTTCTGCTGACAGTTCAACTGCACTGATGCAATGCTTAACTGTATTACAAGCTAGTGTTGGGTCACCAGCTGCCTGCCATATGTGGTATATATTATTTGGCTACGATAAAGACATGGGACCAGTGTTGCTGTGTCAGATGACACTAAAAATGTGAAGCTATTGCCAGTTTGCCTCCCCTGCATTTCAATTCCTCTCTTTTTGTCTCCGTCTATTCCCTGCAGGCTTCCTGTCACTGTCCCTAGCAGACCAGATGTCCGTGCTGCAGTCGGTGTGGCTGGAGGTGCTGGTGCTGGGTGTAGCGTACCGCTCGCTCGGCTGTGAGGACGAGGTGGTGTTCGCAGAAGATTTTGTCCTTGATGAGGAGATGTCGCGTGTTGCCGGACTGACAGAACTAAATGCAGCAATTAGTCAACTCGCCCGCCGTTTCCGTGCACTAAACGTGGACCGGGAGGAATTTGTCATGCTAAAAGCCATTGCACTCACTAACTCAGGTACTTACACTTGTGTAGTTGAACAGTTAGGCAGACATATAGATTGTACTCATTTTGTTTTGCCAAACCAATTTTTGTTTTGTTTCTTAGTTTTTGGTGTTTAATCGGGTTGGTGGTTTTACAAAGTGTAAGGTTTTGATCTACTTTAATTGATCTTTTAGCTCTGAAACCTGCACATCTTTAGTAGCCTCTGCCCAGATGAAAATGTGTTTTTAGCTATATCTGGTACCAAATATGTATTGTGCATTGTCCCTGATAAAATAAATGGATTATATGCATCAGCAGCCAAAGGACAATGACAACAGGAAATATCTTGTATCACCAGTGTTAGCTGCAGTGAATGTTTTCTTTTTGTTTCAGTTGTTAAGTCAGTGACAACTGCAACATTGAAAAATAATTGATTTCTAATGGTCTGCAGGCAGACCTACCATTGCAGAAACATACAGTGCAGAGTACAAATGAATCTAATATTTGTGGCAACTTTACCTGTCATAAAGTCTCTTAGAGATTCCCTCAAGATTACTATCAACAGCAGATCATCTACATGTCCTGCTTGCACCACCGATCCGCTGTCTGTTTTGTAAACAAATGCTGCCATTAGTTTGTAATTGTGGTTAGTTACTTGGCAACACAAGCTTTCTTTTCTGTAGCATAGACACCCTACACAGTGCCTTACCATGTGCTCCCTGCTGTTCTGTCAGACTCTGTTTACATCGAGGACATGGAGGCAGTGCAGAAGCTGCGGGACCTCCTCCACCAGGCCCTGCTGGAGCTGGAATGTCAGCGGCGCCCCGACGACCCCCAGCGGGCAGGACGCCTCCTTTTAACATTGCCTCTCCTCCGACAGACTGCTGGCCGTGCTCTTACCACGTTCTACAGCATCAAGACCCGTGGCGGTGTACCCATGCACAAACTATTCCTGGAGATGCTGGAAGCCATGATGGACTCTCCCTAGAGCGGACCGCAGCAGAAGTAAAGAGGATGCAGAGAAAGACCCAACAGAGATCTAGTCTTCAAGAGTGGATGAGTGGTTTGTGAGGAATGAAAGATTTTAGTAGAGAATAAATAATAAGGAAAATGGTCTTTTTCCCATAGGCTACATGAAGAAAGGAAAATAATATGAGAGATGAAAAACCTCATGTATTGTCCTTAAGTGGGAATTGGTTATTTACAGTAAGATGTAACTGCCAAACTTCAGTAAGAGGCTCCAAGATCCAAGTGTGAAAACATCAAACGTGAATGCCAGAAAACGTCTCCGTTTCAAGTATTTTCATGGTGTGTTCCATCACAGCATTGACCTGCAGTTGCATAACCACTGAAGAACAACATTTAGGTACCCAAGGACAGACTGCAATCATGTGGCTTTTGAACCTTTTAAAATAATGCAACATCTGCTCATGATAGCCATAACAACATGTTCGCCGAAAGACTTGAGGGTCCAGTATAGGGTCAGGTTGACATGCACATGGAGGGCTTGTATTTACTATAGTTTAGTGTGCCGTTGTAGGCGAATTCATAGGAATTACTTGCAATATGTTAAAAGCAATATAATGACTCAATTATCGTCTTGTCACGTTTAAAATGTGGATAAAAGGGGGAGACATCTAGCTGTGTGTGTATATCAGTAGTTCTCCACTCTCAGGACCCCAAGTGTTGATTTTTTTTTTTGTCGGGGGTGCCTGGTGAGTAGATTTAAAAACCTGGTAAGAGAAAAAAACAAAAGCACTTTTGGGGTTAAATGTTGGAGTTGGGAACCACTGGTGTACATAGTAGGTGCAGGATTCTTTATAAAAGGTTGTGCAATTGATTTGTCCAGAAGTTCATATGAAGATTGTGTGCTCATAAAATGGAAGGTTGGAAGGTAATATATTCAGTGTTGTATGTAAGTCCTGTTGGTACACACAAAACTGGCTTACAAGCAAGCGTGCGTGTGCAGTTTAAACCAGTGAGCTGCACTGAGATCAGGGAGGAACACAACTCTTTGACATTAAAGCCAGTGTGGCAACGACAGTGGTTAGTAAAGAAATGCATATGCCTCATCTGCTTTTTTTTATACTATCCTCCTCCACTAGCTCACCACTGTGTTTGACTTCAACAGCTGTGCTGTTCAAATGTAATGTTCTGACCTGTTTGATAGGTGTATGATAAGATTTTGCTGCATTTTCTACAGTAGTGAAGAACAATGCATAAAGCGCAAGTGAGATCCTTCCTTAGCGTACGAGCAGCTTTTGGACTTGGACCTGTAAGTGCCCGTAATGGGCTCAGGACAAAAAGAAATGCAACATAGGCAACATCTTCCTTTGGGATGTTGAAATCTTGTCTGGCAACTTCCTGAAAGTCCTACTCATTGTTCAGCAGGTTTGTATACTTACATTAGAAATTATAATTAGCTTCACATGCAATGCAAAACAACAGTATCTGATGACAAAATCAGATCCCTGAAAATAATATTCAGTGGCCAAACGGCCATTAATCTTTTAGCCATGTACAGTTCCATTTAAATAAACAGAAACATGCAATTTATAGTGGAAGATAATAAAGCCAGCAAATGTGATACAAATTCCCCATTACAATTATATCTGTGCAGCTTACAGTGTTCTGAAATTTGTAAAGACTTGAAACTTGCTTTTTCATAAATTTTCCTTTCTAGGATTTAAGGGTATTTTATTTACATTGTGACACTGTTGTGGGTTTGGTATTAAAATGAAGATTTCCATTCAGGATATTATAAATACTAATTGTTTTTTTTATGTAAGCAGCTGTGTGTTTTCTGAAGCTGATTGTCATTTTAGGGATCAATTTACATGGCTCTAGATTTAGTGGCATGGTGAGGCTACAGAGGGCTACCTCAGGAGGCAAAGTAAGCCAGATGGCCAAATAACTGTGGAGACAAATGTAATTCTTGATCTTTTAATTTGTCAGCTTAAATTTGAATATTGGGTTTATCACCTGACATAATCTTTTTTTCTTTGTTTTCCTAACTTTAAGGTGTATATGGCTTATTAGTTATGCTTTATAAGATGCCCCATAGTACAAAGGGTGGCAAGCCTACAGTTGGTATGGGGTAATTTACGGCAATACAAATTGAAACCTATTCAACTTGTAACACACAAATGTTTTATTAGCAACAGCAAGCACTGTGGAGCAGGGACTGGTATTGGCAAAATTTGGCTGATTCTGTTTGGGGTTGTTTTCATAGGTTACAGCTGATATATTCCTGTCATCTAAAAAAAGATTTTTTTTTTCTCTGATTTGTTTACTAACCTAATTTCTCAAGTAGTAATCCGAATTCTGAAGCTAAATATAGACACCTGGGTCAAATTAGAGCTGTGACAGTTTTCTGAAATTAACTTGAACATTTAAACAAAGGTAGATTTTTACAAACATACGAATATGTTTGAGGTACGGTGAGTTAGGGTGAAGGCAGGGTCATTTGCAGTGTCACAGTTAAAATTATACAGTCATTTGTAGGTTTATTAAATATGTGTGCATTAATATAAATGAGCAATACAATAAATTACCAAACCTCACATTTCCTTGTATAGCCACAGTGTACATTTAACATTGCCAGTTATAATGAAGAATAGCTACTAAACGTTATATTATTTAGAAGTTCAAATCAATGTTTGTATTTTGAAAGACTATTTAAATGATTAAATTCTATTTTTTACTCAATTTACTGTTGTTTGTTGGCACTGCTTTATTTTTGTGTGTGATATTGGCTGTGTATTTCTGTGTGTAGGCTACTTTTTGTTTCATTTAGATAAAACAGTTTGATGTCCTTGTCTAAACATGTCCACTTAAAAATCACTGTGAAAAAAGTGAGATCTTCCACTGTCTGACGCAACAGGGAGTGGATTACTGTAGGTGCTTTGTGTTGTGTAATAAATGGACACACCACCACCACACATCATTGGTGTCATCTCTACCTGTGTATATGTATGTACTGTATGTGTATTTGTGTGTGTGTTTGTATGAGATGGTGGTAGTGTGACAATGACTTCTGTTGGAACTTTCAACTTCATGATTCATTTTTTTGACCATGCAGTGCACAAATAACATTTGGACACACTCTTAACTGATGAGGGACAGTCCTTTAAAGGTTGTTGTGAGAAATGAATACTTAAGAATAAAACAATCCATGGATGGTAGTAGTTGATTGTATACCTGACCATACTACCATTATAAACAATTTGCCTCCATGTGTTTGTGTATTATTTTTTTTGCAGTTCTGCATCACCCCTGACTGCAGGCGTCAGAGGAAGCTTTACCAAGTCTGTAGGATTTCCACAGTCTCAGAACTAGCCAAGAAGGGTTTGCAACTACCACTAACTTTACTACAGCTGTCGCAATATAATTCCTCCACCTTAATTTGGGTTTCCATTGCTATATATTCAATAGATAGATGACTTGGTCAGAACTGTCACGTCTATATTTACTGCTTTGAAATGACAAAACGGTTTGGTATCAGTCTAATATATACTACATAAGACATTATGGCTTCTTGCTAGCAGATGGCGTACTACATACAGATTTAGCAGGCCCAAATTTGGACGCTAGGTTAAGTCCCAACAGCCAAACTCAATGTGGGACACTACTGTAGGTAACTATTAGGTGTCGTAAGTTAGAGTGACAGAAAGTCCGTTTCAGGTGCGGCAGGGAGCAGAAACGCAACAGACGTCACACCACTTCCTACAAACCTGACGCAAGACACAGCTAGCTAGTTAAATAGCGAGCTACGGCTGCAATGCTTTCCATCGCAACCACTCTCATCAAGAGCACCCGTGTCGCCCAGTGCGTGAGGCTGCTACACACATCTTCTATCGACAAAATGCCAATTCAGGTGAGACTTGCATGTGTATAGCTAACGTCACGTGGTTTACGCAAAGAAGTGAGGGTGTCGGTGTATTTTTTACTTAGAATTAACTACATTACGCGTCCCCTTTCTCTCTGGAGCTCACGGTGCTAACTGTGCCCTAGAAACCCGTCGCCATGACAGCCGTTAGCTTGGAAAGATAGAATTAGCTTGTTATCACGACCGTTCCAGTCCTCCGCACTTTACCTGCAGCTTCCTTAACACCCGCAGAGCTCGATAGGAAAGCAGCACAATGCAAACTGTCAGTGATTACACTGTCTGTCGCCAGGCTGGCCCAGTGCCTTTTACACAAGTTACAAATGATAATCCCCTTTAAAAGCCTGTGTATTAAACTTGCGATGCCCTGTCTTAGTTTCTCTGTTTAATATAGCGTCAGCAATGTAAGCATGACCTTAACCTACTCACAAATTAATTTACAGATACATTTTAACTATCTGAAAGCGTGCCTGTATTTCACAGCTGCGTACAAATGTCGGCTTATTAAAATATCTTCAAGGACTTAACATTGTTAGTGTAAGTGTAATGGGTATTTATTAGCGCTTGGTGAACATGCTTTTAAGCACTCCGCATGACAGTCGGCATATAATAGATTTAATAGTCGGTCAGTGTCGCTGTTAAATTTAAAGGCATTCGGCCATTTTAACGAGACCTGCATGTGTATATGGTGATTTGTCGACCTCCAGTGGCCACCAGCACAAGTGTGGGAGTACTGCAATTAAAATTGAAATCCAATTAAGATGATCTACTCTTAATGCTAATTTGGGGCTGATTTCTTTTAATAATCCCTGTAGTGGTTAAGTTGAGTAAATGTGCATATCTTTCCTACGCATTCATCAAAGTATGTGTGAGCATGCTGATGTTTTCTGACCTAAGGAATCTACAGATTCTACCTACCAGTGAGGACAGCAATGCAGTTTGAATGCTGGGACAGACTAAAATTTTACTTTGGTAATGTGGTTTATGTTGTCTTCTCAATCACTGACAGGTTGGTGAACATCTCCCCGCTGTGGAGGTTCAGGAAGGGGAACCAGGAAATAAGGTGGCTATGGATCAACTCTTCAAGGGGAAGAAGGGAGTTCTGTTTGCTGTACCAGGAGCTTTTACCCCCGGTTGTTCCAAGGTAGGAAGAGGAGTCCACGCTTTCATCTCTGTTTGTGGTGTCATGTGCATCAGATGACCTTGCATTTCTCTTGTTGCTTTCAGACTCACCTCCCAGGTTTCGTGGAGCAGGCTGAGGACTTGAAGAGTAAAGGCATACAGGAGGTCGCTTGCATTTCTGTCAATGACGCTTTTGTCATGGCTGCCTGGGGAAAGGAGCATGGAACAGATGGCAAGGCATGGACAAGCTTAAGGATACATGAAATGCACATGATATTTCATATATTAAGACTTCTGAGCTCACTGCTACTTTCCTCTTCAGGTTCGAATGCTGGCCGATCCTACTGGAGCTTTTACAAAGGTAAAACAAAATGTCTGGTATATTTAATTTCTATTTAATGACTGTGTGTACTCATCTGTTTTTCTTCGTGCCTCTTAGGCCGTGGACCTGTTGCTTGACAGTGATCAAATCGTGCAGGTGCTTGGGAACAAGCGATCCAAGAGGTAATAATCTTTGCCTTTCAGTTTTGCAATATCAAAATCACGTTACTGATCAGACTAGACTAGACTTGATTTCACTTAGTTTCAGTCCTAAATCTGTTCACTGTCCTCGAGGGGCTTACTAACTAAGTTCAGGATCATGCTTAAAAAATAAATCTTTATTCACTCAGTCTTTAAAGTAAGTGCATCAGAGTCAGTATCTGGCTTTTACTGGTACATCTGAAATTCATAGCTATGAATCAGTGTGTGCTTCATCCTGTGTTACAGATATGCTATGTTGGTGGAAGATGGAATTGTGAAGAAGATCAATGTGGAGCCCGATGGCACCGGGCTGACCTGCAGCCTGGCTTCTAGTGTTCTGTCTGATCTGTAGGCTTCTTTAGACCTTATTAAACCAAACTGCAAACACTGAGTTACTGTAGAAGACTAACAAAGCCCAGTACTAACCTGTTTTGTGGCTTTCCCCTTTTCCCCAAAGACGGATGCAAATGTGACATTGATGCTAATGTCAAATACAGACCTGGAAGGTAGATAATGCGCAGAACTATGACATGAATACCAATCCAAAGGAACTTTATCATTCACTGTATATTGTTACTAAATAAAAATATCTTATAAATGTTTTTTTTCCTTCTCTGAGAGTACACACACAGTGAGGTGCAGATCTCTGTCCATAAAAATGAAAGCACAAAGCACAACTCTTCTCCAGTAAGTAACAAGTATAAGTATAACAAAACTTTTGAAGAAGAAGATTCATAGCTATGAATTTCAGATGTACCAGCAATACCACTTTATTGCAGCGATGCAACACCCAACACATGCAGACACACATGAATTTGCAGAATGCAGATCCCACGCTGAATTTATCCTCTGCATTTAACCCCTCCATGCAATCCTTCCTCCTGGACAGCATGGAGCAGTGGTCGTCCTTTTTGATACGGTGCCCGGGGACCAAGTCCAAGTGCTCATGCCCTGTCTGACAGGGCATTCAAATGAGCAATCTTCTGCATGTTTTTTGTATGGGGGTTATATATGTATCATATGGAGGACCCCCTAGTGAGCATGGAGGAGAACATGCAACTCCACACAGAAAGGCCTGGAATCGAACCCACGACCTTCTTACTGTGAGGCAACCGCACAATGCGCTGAGCCAAAATATATACAATATATTTTTGTAAAATATATTTTACAAAAATCTCTAACAAATAAATTACATTACTACTTACCATTATCCAGATTACTTTTTTTGTATTTAATCATTTAACATTTACAAATAACCCTATAATATTAATGTCTATCTACATTTGAGCTTTATCCATTTATCCAAGATCTATACCTCCAAATATTCTCAAATAAATAATGTTAGTGGAGGACCTATATAATCCAGTGGACTCCAGATATAATTATTCCAGATTGAAAAATCCCAAATACTTACTTCATGAATCTTGCACCTTAAACACTTTTAATCAAAGTTCGTTTTAAGTACTTTTATTATCAGAAGAAATAAGTGGCTGCCATGTAGAAAGGTCGTCACTGTTCAGGGCGAGGGCTGCTCTGTTCATCCTGCGAGTCAAAAGTCTGGGAAAACACCAAACCGTGACGTAAGAGCACATTGCATTGTGGTCGCCGGGGCCGGGACAGGGACAATAACCACACTGCTCTCCAGCGAAGTGGAACTCCAGTGATATTTTCCCTGGACAAGATATTAAAAGGCAAGTTAATAATCAGATGCAATTATTGTGTGGCTGCCACTATCTAAAATATACCATAGGCAAAAAGTAGCGTGAGACAATAGCACGCAGTAAAGTTAACAGTAATTAGCTGGCTTCTGTTGAAGCTACGTTAGCTTTAAGTTAATTTAAAGGCGTCCAAATTCGGAGCTACTAGCTTCACAGCTCCTACTACATCGACGGCGACACTGTGGAGATTATTTAAGGGTTGCGTGATGTTTTTTTTGTTTTTTTTAAAGTAGTGGAGACTCGTGGGGAAATGGACGTAACGCGCTCTGAAGCTACTAAACGTTAGCTTGTGGTGCTAAAGCTATTAGCGCTCAAATGTAATGCGCGCGCAATTCAACGCTGGAAGTGTACCTTATTGTTGCTGTAGAGTGAAAACCATGGCTATCCATCGTGGCGTGTCTATGCGTGCTACGGTTTCAATGCTGGGCAAACATTGACATTACAAAAATAATGACCCTATTAGTGAAGCCTTTTGCAGTGCCCGCTTGTTTGCTGTTGTCAGGTTACTTGTCTAAACAACGGACCGTTGATACCTCTGAAAAAGACAAGACCAGTGTTCACGTTACCTACTGGTGTTATCTTAACGTGAAAGTAATTATTTATGTTCGCAAATATATTATTTTACAACCAGACGATTGCCCCCCTCTGTGCTTAATTCTTATGTATCTCATGACTTGGCTGAAATGATCATCACGGATATAACATTTCATCATATTGTATTGAACACTAGCGTAGCCTCAGTTCTGTGCACATGGTGTATCCTATACATTATATATATGTGTGTGTGTATATATGTGTATATATTTTATTTTTTTCACTGTGTTATTAGCACATTGGTTTATAAATTAATCTTAAGAGTGTAGTTATGACATAACACCCTGTTTTGACATGAACACAAACTCTTAACATACTTAAAAAATGCATTCAAATCAAGTGTCATTCAAGTGTCTGCTGATGTCTGTTGGTTGTAGATGTATTTGAAACCAAATTTTAAACAAGGTTGGCTTAGTTTGTTTACTTTTCAAAGTGTGTACAGACAGCTACACTTGTTGCTCTGTCCATCTGATGTGGATGAAAATACTTTCAACTGAAAGCTGATAGTCTAAAGTTTAACCCTGTCTGTTCCATGTAGTTCATACAGAAATAAGGAAATGATGGTCTGTAGCATGACTTTGGCTGTATTTTAATGAACATTGTCTTCTTTGTGTTACAGGTCAGCAGTTGGTGATCAGTGACCGCCCAGAAACCAGCCATGTCGTCGACATCCCAAAAACACAAAGATTTTGTGGCCGAGCCCATGGGTGAGAAACCTGTGATGGCTCTTGCAGGCATCGGAGAGGTCCTTGGAAAAAGACTGGAGGAGAAAGGTTTTGACAAGGTGATAGAGATGTAATTTCTTCAACATTCTTATGCAGTATGAACTGCACTGTAGACAGAGTGCTTATCCTTGCTGTGATAGTGGTATTCTCACAGATTTTTAATAAAGTTAAATAATAAATGAAAATACAGTAGCATCTACAAATCATACGGTTGGAATCAGTTTATGCATAGCTTGATTAACCGGTTATTTGTCATTCTTTTTAATTACTCAGAGAAATGGCATTCACCAGGAAACAACACTATTGTTCTATTATGTACCCAGTAGGCCACCACAAATCTGTCTGGTTATCATTTTGGCATTTGTGTGTGTGAAATGTCTTGCTTTAAGATCTATTGTCATTGTACAGTAAAGTGTCAAGCCATCTCTTCCACATTCCAATCATCTATTCACACAGTCATCAATATAGAGCTGTAAAGAAAAACTCATCTGTGCTGTTTTTCAAGTTCAGAGAAAACAGTCGTTTAACACCTGCACTCCTGTTTTTAATTAGATTTTCTTTTGTGTTTTCATCTCTACGTCCACAGGCATATGTTGTCCTTGGGCAGTTTCTAGTGCTGAAGAAAGACGAGGAGCTCTTCCGGGACTGGCTGAAGGACACCTGCAGTGCAAATACCAAACAACAAGGTGACTGCTACGGCTGTCTTAAAGAATGGTGTGACGCCTTCCTATAAAGCATTCAGTCACTGTTTTCTACTTCTAAAGTCCAAACTGTACATTACCATGTCAGTGATCTTGATTCAATTCAGCTACACTGTACACACTGAATTTGAATTGAATTTGTTTTTAAATGATACTTCTTCAAGCTGTTTATTTCTAAAATCCTTTAACCCCCAAATAGAAGTCGCCAACTCTTTAAATTGACGTTAAATTAGTAGGTTGTCTGGATAATCACAAAATGTGACAAGTCTATCTGCCTGTACCATCTACTTACTGTTGGCATTTTTTACTGTGGACATTTTAACTTGTCATAGTACTAAGAACAGGTGTCAGTGACAACATTAACAATGGCTGGTTTTCATTTGGGTTTACAGTAAGTCACGTCACTGAGCCTGCAAACGTTAGCGGGGCTGACAGTGGGCCACCTAAATGTGTGCACTGTGACTGATTTTATGTGAAAGAAAACCTCAAAACTAATGTGACACTAGTCTTAGCAGAGCCTTTTATTATTATTGTTATAAAAACTTTTAACTTTTGATCCTGCAAATAAAAACGCAACACGACCAGACCCCCCACCACCTGGTCTGTTCAAAATGTGCTTGAACCTGAATATGGAAATGTATGTAAATAAAGATACAGATGCAGCAAACTCAAACACTGTCAACAATGTGTCAATCTATTGCTGATAAAACAGTCTGCAGTCTTTCCATCGCGTGTGTGTGTGTGTGTGTGTGTGTGTGTGTGTGT
>JAVQJL010038928.1:0-29235 GCA_036024295.1 Nannoperca obscura
GAGAGAGAGAGAGAGAGAGAGAGAGACAATACCGACCTGCCGTCCTCCAGCTGCAGCGCTCTGAGACCAGCCAGACAGGCCTGTTTGTTAACCCGGCTCAGATCGTCTCCCAGAATCAACAGCGAGCACAGCCCGGTGTAGGTCATGGCTACATGGCCACTGTCATACGGGTGGAGCACACCGGGACCCTGAAGAAAAAGAATAAAATGGTACATCTCCATTCATGCAACTGCAGTGAAAAGACAAAAGAAACAACCAAAAAACAACAGGATTACAGTAGTTATTAAAACCAACATCTAGAGAGAGAGGAAAAAAAGAGGTTTAAAAACAACCAGGAGCAGACAGATCAAGTATTTAACCATCCACAGACAGATCAAGTAGATCTTTTGGGGGAAATTACTCGTGTTGGCAATGCCCTTACATTAGCAACTATGTCTCCATGGGGATAGAGAACTAATGCCAAATGAAAAACACATCTATTACAATGACTTAATATTACCGCTGCTGGGGTGAAACTAACAAAACTGGAAAAACCTGCTACAATGATTGAAATGATTGACCCCCAATGTGACTGCTACAATGATTGAAATGGCTTAAAATGTAAATATTTTGAGATGGATTAATGCAAACGAAAAATAGAGGAAACACGGGATCACAGCAGTGAATACGTCCACTCAAACTATATCTTTGGAAAGACACAAAGTTTGGTCAAACTTGGGATGAGGTCTAAAAACTGTGTGGGGGGAGGCGAAGAGGGCCAGTACCTTAGTGCTGTAAGGAATTCCAATATGTGACGATCCTCGAAACCCACAACGACTTAGGTTTGATTCTGGAAGAGAATAACAGGAGAAGGGAAGATGGAGATGAAAGAAATACTGGTCAGCATCAAGAGGAAGTGGAACCAGAAAGCACTACTCTGTAACTGTCTCACAAACTAGGCCTCACTCTATTTGGATTGACCTTCAGCACGGTGCTGCAGAGATGCTCCACTAACTAAAAAAGAAAAGAAAGTGGGCTGCTGCCATCTACTGGCCATGATAGAAACATTACTCACAGCTCAACACAACTAACAAAATGTCATCATACAGCAGAGTGCACAACATGCTACAGAGACTGTTTCAACACATGACAGCAAAACTGTGTGTCTCACATGAAATTACCAATATCTGACTGACAGGCGTATAATACATTGATCGTGTTAAACTATGTGACAGGGGTATGCCCACTAATTCTTGAGTTTAGACTTTTCAAATCTGTATTCAGTCAAACCAGAAAAGGTCTACTATAATTTGTGTATTTTCAGCATCCACATGTTGTGAACAAAATTGTCTGCTAACCAGTTTGTGATTTGAAAGTGGTCCCTACAACAACAACAACAACATCAGGGACAGAACGTCTTCTGGCGCAGATGCGGACACACAATTTACATAGATTAACTTGACATATACAGATTCATTCATTCATTCAACGCACTTGCACTCAGTTGGACAGCAACAACAACTGCTAAAAGTCTCACCAGCTTCAAACATAAAATGTATTTCCATACTGATGACGCATTAGGAAATCTGCCTCCCAGGCTGTATTTTCACATCTAATGACAAGAAACCAGCAAGACACCAAACATATGGCAAAAATGAGACCAATCAAGCGCATCTACTCCGGTATCATTTCTGTTGATGTCCTGAATAATTAACTGACTGGGCATCTTAACAGATGGCTTGTTTGAGAGAGAGAAAAAAAACAAGTCATTAAATATTCAGAGTCCATCTTTGCTTGATGAACAGAGGTACAGTCGGAACAGGTTAGGTGAGAGGGACACCTAGAGGCCCATATAGTAAATCTTAGAAACATTTGCAGTTTTGGCAGTAAACTAAACTTGCCCTGAGCTTGTGTAGCTGACTTTATGTACTAAACTGGTAACATTTATGGTGCAGAGGATGAACACCGGGGAAACTGATATGTACCCACGCGAGCTATGCCATCTTCAATTGTTCAATAAAGAACCTCAAGGATGACTTACTGTTAGCACAGCTGATTATTACAACACCTGTTTTTGGAGCCCTGTGTGTCCGAGGCGATTTGGCTTCATTCAGCTCAATCACGATGTAGCTGTGTCCCTCGACAACCCTTTGAGTTGCTGCTTCATGTTAACCTTGTAATGTAATTATTATCGGCAATGAATACTTGCACTGCAAACCTTTTTTTATTTTTTATTATATGTTTAAACCCCATCTTATTTACAGTCAGCCGTGGAAAAAGTGCGAAGATAACGAGACTTACGATCCTCTGTAGGCAGAACCTGTAGCGAATAGATCCACTCGATCATAGCGTCCCTATCGATCACGTCCAGAGCTTCCAGCACATCGAGACCGGACAGGGCAAAAAATATGATAGTTAACCTGAAAAAAATAAAGATAGCAATCTTATCCATAGTCTGAGCTTTGCAAGAAATCAGGTGCTGTGAACAGTCGCATCAGATTAATGGATGATAAAACCCAACTCAAAACAATATATATGTGTTTAGTTGACACATTAAGGGACCTGACCAACTTCACAGTCCGTTTAGCATGAAGTTCACGTTCAAATGAGCCTTCTTACTATAACATCATAACATAACCTACGTCGTGCACAGCTGTATCGTTAGTTTCCTGTTTTACACCAGCCACTCTGTCATAACTTCACTAACCTAGCTGGAGTTAGCAAGCACGTTAAGCTATGTACCACTAGCCTCCATTCAAAACGGTTGAACCACAGCTAGCTTGGATGCTAGTCAAGTTCTTCTACAAAACATAAAAACTACAGCAACATTTTTCACTCCAGTAAACTAACCTGGTTGTTTCCAGTGAGGCGCATCTCTCAGGTAACACCTGAAGTGTTCTCTGGAAGAATCGTACATGTCGATCTCTTAAAAAGTCTATTTGCTCAAATTCTTCAAACTGGCTCTCCTCTTCCGCCATCTTTGCATCCGCACCTATGAGGAATCTTTTCCGGTACGTCCGTTTTTCAAAATAAAAGCTCACACTAGGGGGCAGAGTGCTGAAAAGCGCAATTCAGAGGTTTGATCTCTATTGAAGACGCAACCAGATTGTACATTATACATATTGTCTGTTTGTATATTACATTGAAAATTATATTCCACGGTAAATATTGCTGTAAAGATATAAATACACTAATACTGACTATTATCAGTTTAACAAAGTAAAATTAATAAAAAGCTGTAAACTTACACAAAAGTGGGAAGAAAATTTTATTTTAAATAAATGTTAAATTTAAGGCCATTTATTGATAGATTGTACAAAACATCAAACAGCAGCACACAGTGGTTTCAAATGAAGGCACAATCTGCTGTTGAGATCCCATTGTGTGAATTCTCATTGAATCTAAGTTCTAACAGAATTACACATTGATTAAACATACTGAAAACATTTCAGGACTGGTTTCCATTGTTCATTCATTGCCCATTAAAGGCCTTGTCTCCACGTGGGAACAGCTCTGCAACAAAATAAAAGAAGAGATAAGTGATTTAGCAAGTAATCACCTATTATTACACAAAACATTCCTTAATAGAGGCAATAAGACCTGTGAAATATCTGTGGCACAGGCCCTCCTCCTGAAGGTCCAATGTGTTTCATTCGCTCCTCCCATCCCTTAGTGGGGCGGGTGAGCCTGGAGGGGTCTCTGCTGACGTGACCATCCACCTGAATGAGGAACAAATAAATATAAATCATTTTATGATCTTAAATATTGTATTTATTGTTTTTGGTTCGTTTTGAGAGATCTTATGAAGTGTGACCCCCATGTCCACTTCACAACCCTTACCTTCTCCTTCAACTTGGCAGCGATTCTCCTCTGTCTTTCCTCTTCCTCTTTTTCCCTCAGCTGTTTCTCCTGAAGCTTTGCCTCCACCCTGTGAAGATCCTGCAGAAAGGCGGAGACACATTCTGTGTTTTACATAGTAGTATCTCCATTGATCTGCTAACATTGGCCTTTCAAACCTCACACCCTTAAAACACATCACATCACAACCTCACATAACCAAAACTGTGCTGTAAAACCTGATGCACACTTTAATGTTTAACATCTACAATCTACTGACACTTCATACCCTTTCATTAAAGCGTTTGATGCCCTTTGATGCCTCCTGTCTCCTCTCATCCATCTCCCTCTGCTCCTCCTCTTTCCTCCTCCTCGTCTGTTCCTCCTCCTCTTCCCTCCGCAGTCGTAGCTGCTCCTCAATGGTCAGCTTCACTTCCAGCTGGCGCCGACGCTCTTCCTGATATACAGAAATATCTTTGACTGGTAACGGTAAATATTTGTTGAGGGCACCGACCAACCAACGGCAACTTTCATGCTAAATCAATTACACAATACTCATAAATCCACAGATAAGTACATATCAATGCAGATGCACTATCTCTGGAGATAACCACAACTACAGTAGGATTACATTTAACACACACACACGTGCTCAAAAGCACCTTTGCCTTTCTCCTCTTTTGTATCTCCTCAGCCAATCTCTGCTCCTCCTCCTGTTCCTCGTTTCTTCTCCTCTCTTCCCTCCACTCCTCCAGTCGCCGTGCTGCCTCCCTCTTCTCCTCCTCAGTCCTATAACAGAAGAGGAAAGAACACACTGTAACAAACATGACACCAAAGTGACCTTAACAAAGACTATGAGTAAATAAAACCCCCCAAATTCACCTGTATTGAAAGTGACCAATCAGGCTTTGGTCATGGAATCAATGTCTGCACCACCTCATCTTTGTGGTTATTCATTCTCTGCTATTCTACCTCTGACTCACTTGTGTTGTTGGGCCTGGCTCTTGGCCTCCTTCTCCCTCTTTTCTGCCTCCTCCGCCTCCTCCTGGCTCTGTATCCTGTTCCAGCGTTCCTGGTGCTTGCTGGCTTTCCACCGTTGAATGGCCTGAGTATGGTATGAAGACAAGTAGTAAAAATGGAAACCACAAGAAGAAGTCTTTCTGAGCTCCTGGTAATGTCATGTTTATACAGAATAAAGGCGTTTTTTTATACAAAAAAGTGAAAAAGCTAAATCCACCCATAATGATGCAGGTATTTTCTGAGCCAATCACAGGCAAGATACAACAAGTCTTTATCGAAAACTGCAGTGATGGTGCAACAGGTTATAGTTATTAGGTATCCTACTCTCTGACTCATGTAAAGTAAAATCCACTGCTGTGGAATGTGGTTTTCAATGAAACTTTCCGCCCTTCACAGTAAAATACCAAAACACAAAACACATAGTCTTGCCTAAAATGTTAGTGCCCCACAGCAGACAGCCAGAGAGCACAATTAGAAGGGAAAAAATGACAGCTGAATTTTGAAAATATTAGAATCATGTCTAAAAGATCATAAATGACTAAAATCTGTTTTATGTTTATTTTATTTTAACAACAAATGTGGATTCAAATCACTTTTCAAATACACATTAGGTGACCTTGCAATGTCAAGAAGACTCAGCGTAGCGAGGAAGGCTGCTTTTTCTTCATTTTCTCTGGATATTCTCAGCTTGTTCGGGACTTTTGTGTTTACCGTGCACCTATACAAATGAGGCCTGCTTTCATATTGTGCTCATACATATTTTGTCACAGTTCTTTACTTCTCTCTTCCTGTCCTGTAGGTAGATTAACTCCTGATGCCAGTCCTCGTGTTGTTCTATCTCCTCCAATGTTTTCCCAGGCAGGTACAGTTTGGCCTCTTTCCTGTAGGCTGGTTTCCCACTGTGCTTTGTCCAGACCTGTAAATTAAAACAGATTAGAGTACGTCAGACAACAATCTTGAGGCATTCGACCTTTTGCTTGATATCTGCTAAAGCTGCCTGAAGCAAAACATTGTACGTGTCAGTATAAGAAGTAGTGCTCAGTGCAATGATCTGCAAGGAATGTGGCAAAAGAAACGAGCTTCCTTTTCAACACAAGTTATAGAGACAGATCGGCAACAATGTCTTACTTTAAGGAAGGCTTGGTGGTCATATTGGTCCCAGCCACCATTAAGGCCTCCAGTCTTCTGCAGGAAAGTCTCCAGTGCTCTGACCTCTGCAGGGAGGTCTCTGTCCGGGGGTTTGGTCTTAAGGAAAACATAAACTTATGAATGAAGTGCTGCACGGATCAAACATCTAGATGCATTTTTAAGAAAGTCACAAGATAAATATTTTTTTCTGTCGACTAAAAACACTCAGAAACAATCCTGTGTGCAGAAATTGTGTTTTTTTCTCGTCACTGAGCTTAAAAGCTTAAATATCTTGTGATATTTCTTTATTTATAACACTCTAATAAAGATTCTATATTTAAACACAAACTATCTATCAGCTATCCATCCTCTTTTCATTTCATAAATGATGGACAACATAGAAAATATTCAAAAGGAGGAAGATGAAGAGAGACAGACCTTAACAGAGGGAGCTGTGGGTAGTTTGGGTTCTGATTTGACAACAAGGCTCCAGTTTTCAATCTTCTTCTCGTAAGCAGTGATCTCTTGCCTGCACGTCCACTCCTCCTTCAAAAGTTCTTCAAAGCTGAGAGGAGCAGATAAACACGAAAGACAGCTAGTCATAATATTTTCATCACTGTACATGTATTCATTCCCAGTGTGGAGCAAACACTGATCAGTACCTGTCTACTTGGCTGTACATAACCATGTCATTTTTATAATAGTATGAAAACACGTTTTGTTTGCTTTGTTTAAGAACACTCTGCTGGGGTGTTTTTTATTTATTTATATATTTTATTTATTGGATTAAATACACAAACTAAATGTGTGTTTCTAATATTTATGTGTTCTCCATACATGCAATTAACGTAACATTAAACATTAAAGGTGTTATTTGTTAACAGGTATTATTCATTACATTTTATAGGGGTTTCTATTTTATTGGTTATTAAGTCTAATTTGGTCTAAAGTTGTTTAGTGCTTCTTGTTACCATGACCGCTGTTCCTCCTTTAGGCTGTTAATTGAGATTTCCACCTCTGACATTATTTCCTCCAGCCTTTCAATCACTGAAAACCCAAGTAGAAATACAGAAACATTATTGGGCAGTGCACTATTGCAGCTTTACAATAGCATTTTGTATACTGATGTTGCAGATTGGCACAAATATTGACATCAATGATGACAGAAAAGTACTGAATGTCTCTCCAGATGGCTGAACGCATGATAGGATCAAAGTGTATGATTGTTTTTAAGGTGCTACGAGGAAACGATGCTAGAAACAAAACTTACACTCAGAAGTTGGCTTCACATCTATTAGCTGTAACTGAAATTTCCTCACACCATTATGAATCTTCACTAGCTGCTTCTGAAGATTCATCTCTAAAGAAAAGAAATGCAAAGATTATTATGAATAGCAGTGTTTAAGATGTATGTTTCCTTTAACATTGGATTATTGCTATGACTACAGTATTTTATACCACATGGTAATGATGCAGTCTCAGAGGCCCTGCCACCCACATTAAAGGTTTAAGGAAATGATAAGATCCTACAATGTGAAGAAAGACCTACTCTCAGCATTTCTTTCTCCCTCCAGCACTTTCTCATACTCTTCCACTTCTCCAGACACATCGGTCCAGCCATTCTTCCTGCACTGAACACTCAGCGTCCTTTCTTTCTCCAACTTTTCAATCCTGCGAAGAGAGAAGAGAAAGGTTGCATGGCTGTTTTACATAATCGACCAGTCAGGACACACTTATATTAACTCTTCACAGAGTTCAAAGACTCATTTGATGTGTTACAGTGGTTTAGTGATTGGTTACATTAGTACAGCACACATACGGAATGTGCCTTTCTGGTTTCAACTTATTATGACATTAAACTTGAAAGCATAACATGGCTTGTTTGTCTCATTTACAGTTGTGACTCAGCTGCGCCAAATCAGTTCTTGCTATTGTCGAGCCTATTTATTTCACACGCCTCTGAATCATCAGATGATTCTCTCATATCATCTGATGATTCAGAGGTGTGTGAAATAAATCAGTGCTACAGTAGCTTTATGAAGCTCATATATGAGGTGCACTTTGTCCACCCACTGTATATCTGCAGTAAAAGTTGAGTGTTTAACGATTTAGAATGAAATATGAAATAACCCTGCGTAGCTTCACTTACTGCCTCCTGTTCTTCTCAGTTTCCCTGAGAAACCGAGCAGCTTTCTGTCTGGCCAGCGTGTGATCCACACTGTCACTGCTGACCTGGGAGGATGTGCAGGGCTGCTGGACACTGGAGTCTCCCTCTCCCTGCTCAAATTCATTTAGTGAAAGCAAAGCACACAAACTGATCATAGTGCAATATATAACAACAAGGTATAAGTTTAATCCATTTTGAATTCCAAACTTCCGCAAAGTCGAGTCCGATAATTGAACACTAAGTCCCTCATTCACCTGAAACCAAAGCACAATGGGGAACCAAGTAACACATAAGGCATCCATTTTCGGACGGCTAGTAGCTAGCTCTCTTACAAAATATAATTACATTAATAAATGCCGATTCTACATCGTATTGGCTACAGCATGTCAGTGGCTATCGTGTGTAAAACAAAACCATAACATTAGCGAGTAGTTCCCTTCTCTCATACCTTAGGTAACCTAGCTAACGTTAGCTAGCATTGGTTAACGAAACACTAGCTCGTCAGTTGTCCACCCGCAGTTACTCAATGTCTCCTGCTTTTCCTTAAAAACGTAAACAATTGAGATGATTAAAGTGTTGGTGACTGAGTCATATGTGTCAGTTTAAGACCATATGCAGTAAACGGCTCTGTGATAGTTTACCGAGCAATGTTTATCAGCGCATCGCGTGGTTGCTAGGGTGGCCATGTTTAACTGAACCTGTACACAAAACACACTTTATGTAAAAAACGAGCACGCTTGACAAGCAGCCCTGTAGTTAGTGATTCACACCAGCAGAGGGCGCTGCTTATCATTGTGCGACCGCATTAGCCTGAAAGACTGGACTGGACTGGAACATATTAGCTGGTACTACGCAAGCTCCCGTCAGGGCTTGATGATGAGGCTGCACGGTGGGAGACAAACCTAATGTAACCAGGAGACTGTAACCATGACAACAGACTTACATTAACCAGAGTGCCTTAACCAAATGGTTTGCTTTTTGTGACCACAATCTTTCCCTACCCTTAACCATCTGGTTTTATTGCTTAACCTTAACCCTTATAGGTTGATAACCAATTCTGTTAAATCTTTTCTATCTACTTATAAACGGCATGAATGTTTTTTCTTTAGCCCTGTTCCTGCGGTACTGAAACACCTGGCTGTACCCGGCTACAACTAGATGGTCAGAGTAACCCACGCATCTCACTCTCTCAAATAACTGCCTATGTAGTCTACCGAGGCCGTGGTTATTTCTGTCACAGCCTTTTTATGCTGGCCAACGGCTATATTTATGATGAGAGCTGGCCAAGTGACAGTCGGAGAGAAAAGAGGAGAGAGAAAGAGAGAGAGTGAGAGGGAGTATAAATAGGAACCTGAATCCATTATTGAGTGCAGATATTGGGGATGGTCTCTCCCATGGGTGCAGAGGCAGAGTTGCCGTCGCAACATAAATAGCAACCGCTCTCCTTAATGAAGAATGTTACAATTTCCTGTCTTTGGTCGTCAGCCAAGGGACTCACTTATTTGATAAATGAGACAATTAGATGAACCTTCAACTGGTTAACATAACAAATCAAACACAGCATGCTGGTATAAAGTAGGGGATTTCCACACATGGTATATTTGGGTGCAAATGTAAATGTCAAAGAGTTGTAAAGTTTAGGTCAGCTCTAAAATAGACTACTATTGGAAGTAATGGTCTTTCGTTGTCATTGTGAGGGGACCTCTTTTGACATCTGAGTCCTTTTTTTCCCTTACTGTACAGAGTTTGCTAAGTTGTCATGGAGATATCTCACTTGTCATCACTAAGTTAACAGAACTTCTTACAACTTGTGTCTAACAGCCACAGTGGTGGAAGAACTCAAATAAAAGTAGCAATGCCACGGTGCAGAAACACCCTTGTGTTAAGTAAAAGTCCTGCATTCAAACTTTTACTTAAGTAAAGGTACATAAGTATTAGCATCTAAACATACTTTATGTATCAGAAGTATCTAATAATTCTCATTATACAGAATGCCCTATTTATTTTAATAATATATATGTAATTATTTGATTATAATTACTGATGCATTGATGTGTGAGCATCACTAATGTTGCAGCTGGTTAGGTGGGGCTCATTTTAATAACTTTATATCTTTAGTTGTTGATTATATTTTGTATTAATAATTTAAATCTGCAAAGTAACTAAAGCTGTCAAAATAGTGGAGTAGAAATTTAAAGAAGTATACGATGGAAATACCCATGTAAAGTACAAGTATCTCAAAATGTTACAATACTTTCCACCACTGCACATGACTAAAATGTAAGTTATGTGATGTCAACTGAGCAAACTCTATCCAATGAGGAACAACTCAAGATACAGTATAAAGCTCAGATATGAACTAGTAAATGGACCTTGAGTTTAGATTTGTTTTCTTTTGTCTAACTAATGATTCATGGTTCTTTTTGACACTTCCCCTCAAATATTCTCTTACATTGTAAAGAGAAGTCGGTTTCAGAACTGACCTAAAACTTGACACTTACATTTACAAAAGTATGAGTGTTCAGACTCATATTGAAACTTGAGTTCAAACAGTGTTTACTTGACCGGGTCAGTCTAATACAGGCAGGAGGGAAAGGAAATAAATAAGAAAGACATGACTTGTGACCTCTTCTTAGGAGCTAAAAGCCTGTTGGAAAATGTTATGACACATGATCCCTGTAAACTGAGAGGTCAGTTTTGCATTCATGGATGGAGGATTTCTGAGCTTTCCTCCTGCCAGTTCTTTGAATTAGACATTCTTAGTGATGACATCTGCCACTGTGTTTATCTGTGTGTGTGTTTCCAGTGGGAGAGCCGAGGTCTGTCTGAATTCTTACACCGCAGGTGAGTGTGTTTACGTGTGCAAACCTTCTGTCCTGCTGGCTGTCTCTCTCTCTGTCTCTCTCTCTCTCTCTCTCTCTCACTCACACACACACACACACACACACACACACACATACACATACACACAATCACACAAGCACACAACTTGTTCTGACACCTGACTAGTGCTGTAATTGTATATGGTGCTAAAAAGCAACATGATCTGGCTACGTCTTGCACATGTTGGGCATGTTAGACTCAGACAGGCAACTGCGCATACATGTGTATGTGTGTGTGTGTGTGTGTGTGTGTGTACATATCAGTAAACGACTTGAGCAGTGTGTGTTAAGGAGCTTGGGAAGGCAGGAGGAAAGTGATCAGACTAATTTCTTTTCCTGCTGTGCTTCAGGCTCGTACCCTCTCTCTCTCTCTGTTTTTCTCTGTGACGTCAACATTTCCCTGAATGCACCTTTTGGTCTAACTGAACATGTCTCCTGTAACTCCTACTTTTGGCTAATTTAATGTGTGTGCGTATTTAACTACCTTACATGCCAATTCGTGAATTTCCTATATGTCTGCCAGTTAGTTTCTTTCACTGCAGTTCTATATCTGACCTCATTTATCTTCTGCAACCAGGCTTTGATTGAGCTCTTTCTATGGTACTTTTTAAAGATGTATTTGTTGCAGTGATGGCACTTTGAGGTGCAGCACAGGATTCTTCCCTAAGGGTTGGTACCCCTCTGAGAGGTCAGAAAAGAAATCTGAGGGGACATGAGACATACCAGAAAAAGAAAGAAGACTTTTCTCCTATTTTTGCTTTTTTTTCCATGTGAAATGCTGCACAGTTTTATGTCTTCAGACCTCTAAAAATTACAGTAACAGTCTGAAAACCACTCTCACAACTCTGAAGGGGTCTCGAGTTGACTTGGCATCATTTTAAGGGGTTGTAGGCTAAAAAAGGTTGGACTATAAAGAAACAACACTACAAAGTTTGGACAGATTGCCATGAATGTTTTGACGTAGAGACCTTTTCATGGTGCCAAGAGGAATCCTGATTACTTCAGTGATCCTCTGACCTTTCATCTAACACCACCAGCAGGTCAAACTTTCCACTTGTGCGGCACTTGTAGGGAAGCTTGCAATGAGCTGCAGTATTAATGCATGTATATATACATGGTTTTGTGGCATCTGCATGTTGAATAAGTTGACAGCCCAATAAACTCATTTAAAATATAAACAACAGTAGGTTTCAAATGTGTCTTAGTAACTTTACAGAAAAAGCACATTAGACTTAAAAAAGTATAATTGCACTGGTGATATATTCATGCCTACGGCTATTATTTCTTACTCACTGAAAATTACTTTATTGCTTCGAAACTTCATCCAAAATACAGCTTATTAATTATACACCTAGGGAGCGAGCTATATCAGCGCTTCCAGGAAGTTAAACTTAAATTAGTACCCTGAATGTCACTCTTTTATGAGTGAGAAAACGGAGAGCCTGTCACATCTCGAGTCATGTTTGGTACATTTGTTCAGGCAGGATATGCATTCTGCTAACCTCTTCTAGCCTTATGAATCTGCTACCACTTGGTAGCTCAGCAGCTCTCTTTTGACTGTTTTACTTATATTATCAGCCATTAAGGGGATGCTCTTATCTAGAGTGCTTCTTACATTTCCACTGTGACATAAGTTCTTACCTCACCCACACGCTCCACATGGTGCTGTACAGTGGAGGCCTTTCACTGCTGTCCTCTAATGACCTGCTGTCTGCTGAAAGAGAGTTATATGTTCCTAAACTACTGCTTTAAATTGAGTCTAAATTAAATAGAAATAATATAAAGTGTTTAAATTAGAGTGATGAGGTGCTAAATATATATACTAAATACATACACAGATCAGCCATAACATTATGACTACGTACAGGTGAAGAACATTGATTATCTCGTTACAATGGCACCTGTCAGTTATATATATATTAGGCAGCAAGTGAACATTTTGTCCTCGAAGATGTTTTGGAAGCAGGAAAAGTGGGCAAACGTGAGGATGTGAGCGACTTCGACAAGGGACAAATTGTGATGGCTAGATGTTTCTGGTCTGCAGTAGTCAGTATCTACCAAAAGTGGCCCAAGGAAGGAAAACCGGTGAAACAGCGTCAGGGTCAAGGCTCACTGATGCACGTGGGGAGCGTCCTGCCATTCATGTGGATGTTATTTTGACACGTACCACCTACCTAAACATTGTTGCAGACCAAGTACATGGCAAAAGCAGCACCGACACACTATTAGGCAGGTGGTCATAATATTATGGCTGATTGGTATATATATAGTATATACTGTATGTATACATATAAAACTAGAACATTTTGAGGTTTGAGATTCAATGTTAATGTTCTTCATCTTGGCAACAGCATGTTAGAAATGAATGCACCAAAATGTCAATTTAGTAGCTATTCTGCAGCTTTTTGATCATATCATATTCTTTTCATCAGAGTTTTCCCTTTAAATACTTTTTTTTCAGCCAAAATGAACAAGACCTCCTTTAAGTGCTCATAAAAAACGGCACTTTAAACTCCTACAATTCCATGACAACTGGTATAACTCAATCTGCTCATGAAGATCATGTGGTATGATCAAAAGCTCCAAAGCAGCTGTCAATTGGACTTTGTGGTGAGATTGCTTATGTAAAAGTGAAGGTTTTGTTTCTTTCATTGTATTTTATAAATAATGTGTAATAAAACTTTGAACAACATTTTGAATGACTGAGTTCTTTACTGTATTACACATCTTTTGTTTAAAAGCCATTTTAACTTTATGCATTACATCAACACAAAACAAAGTTTGGTCTTAAGTAACACTGTGATGTCACTCCTTATATAGCTTATATCTCATTTAATAAGACAAAGACAAGAATAAAGTTGTTGCAAGTGGGTCATCAGAGATGTGTCTGCTCTAGCGCTGACTGAAGGCATACTTCCCTCAGAGCATCAACTATTGTCATGGGACACACACAATCAGAGTTTAACCATATAAATATACTAACCATATATTACTTATATTATATACCAAAAAAAGTGTGAGCACCTGATTAGGTTTCAAACAAAATAACAGCCAATAAGTTTTAAGACTTTATCACATTATTATCACGTTATCTCTACTGCTGTAACTCACTGCCAGCTGTCAGTCAGTTAGGTACTTTCTTTCCTTCCTTGTTTTCCTGTTGTCAAACTCATATGTCAGGATCACATTCAACCTGAATACGTTCTCACTTTAAAGAAATAGTTTAACATTTTAGGAAATACACTATTCACTTTAATGCCACGTTTTAGATGAGAAGATCATTA
This sequence comes from Nannoperca obscura, assembly GCA_036024295.1. Taxonomy (NCBI): domain Eukaryota; kingdom Metazoa; phylum Chordata; class Actinopteri; order Centrarchiformes; family Percichthyidae; genus Nannoperca; species Nannoperca obscura. The sequence continues at coordinate 14,298 of JAVQJL010038928.1, forward strand.
CCACTCTCAACTGCATAATGTCTGAGATTTTAATTTCAAAATATGTAGGTAACCCAAGAGGATTTACTTTTGTCTTGTGTGCTATCTTTATAGGCTCATGTAAATGCATTTGTTCCAAGTTTGTGTAAAGTTGAAAGTACTTTAAAGTAGGTGGTTCCTGTAAGACTGTAAAAGAAAACTGGTACTGCGTGTTACTAAATTGTCTCAGTGTGTTGTAGGAAATGTTTTGAGAAAAACAGCTGAAATTGTATACCTGGACTAATCAGCAGTGAATCAACCTTCCTGAAACTCTCTTTCCTTCCAGCAAATTAACAACCACAGAAGTGCTATTGTCCCCAAATCACCCCGAACAAATTCAAATTCAGTGAAGCAATGTCATGTGAAAACCCAAAATATCCCTGCTGTAAGTACAGTACATGATCCTCACTGACTTCTAGTTAGCATAGTAAATTGTATTACAGTAAAATGTCATGGCATCTGTTAAATAATGAGCAGCAGCTGTGGCCTGGCCCCTGTCTGTAAGTATTCTACAAGTTGATTAAGTATTAACTAGAGGAAAGTGAATGAAGGCTCACATGGAGCCTTTGAGGGAGGGAGGGAGTTCTGCGATGCAGCTCTGTCACTGACCACAGTTAACTTCACGCCCCTTCTTTGAATTTCTATGTGTATGTGTGCGTGAGCGAGAGAGAGAGAATGAGGGAGAGAGAAGCGCTAATGTTACAGACATGACCTGTGGGGGCTTAGAGAGGAGTTGATCGCATATGTGCCGCTCAGACTTCACAGGGTGTGCTTGCATGCGTGTGTGTGGTTAAATGAGCAGACCGGCCACTTTAAAGCCCATGGCTGGTGGTGTCACTTCATCCCTGGTGTTTTATTAGGGAGGGATAACGCTGCCGCTTTCGCAGAGAGAAAGTTCACCTCTTAAAGATGCTTCTACTCAGCAGGAAAGAAGGAGACTTCTGTGGGTTTTATTCCTTCCTTTTTGTCTGTCTCTGCTGTTTTTGGAGGAGCCTTTGGAAGTTTCCCCCTTTTCATGCCTAAAGGACTTGTAAGGCACCTACACACCAACCACAGAGAGAAAAGGTTCAATGTTAGAATCATTGTGAAGTTCTCTTACTGACAGGAGCTTTGACAGACAAACTGGGATTTCTACTTTCAGTCTGGCATGTGGGCAGATCACCTCTTGTTTTTTCCCCTCCCTTTGCCACACCCATTACCTTCTCTATCACTATGTGCACCAACAGTCAGAGCAACAGAAAACAAGCTCACGCAAAAACATACATGCTAAGACAATGCCCATCAACGGTGTAATTCAGTGCGCCACTCTTGATTATAACCTCCCAGTGTGAGACGTTACGTCATACACAACAAGTCTGGATGTGGAAGGCCTGAGAAGATGGATGCAGTAGGTTTAACACTACCTTTTGTAATTTAAAAAGCACTCCACCAATTTAGCATTGCACTAGCCGCACCAGAGGTATCGTCTTTTTCATTCATAGACATTCTTCTTGCCTGTCAAAACCTGGCGCCCACATTACCCACAATGCAACTCGACTGCCAACAGGACATTCCGGTGTGTTATGCTAGTAGCTGCTAATGTAGCCTTGGGCTGCTAGCCTCAAACAGAGGCTTGGAGTGGGCTACAAAGCCCTGGAAAGCTCACTTCTACTCCACAACCCCAGAAAGATTTGACACCATCTTTTTACATATGTAGTTATACTTCCTGAGAATTGTGGCAGTTCCCCTTTAAAGCACAATCTGTGTCTATTGGTGTTGCATGTAGGTAAAGATATAAAAAAATGGAACACAGAGAGCGAAGAGAAGAGGACAAAGAGAGAGAGAGAGAGAGAGAGAGAGAGAGAGAGAGGGAGAGAGAGAGAGAGAGAAAGAGACTGAGATGTTAAGGCTTGGATTGAGGTATCAGCTGTATCAGTGTGATCATGAGTAATGGACACCAGCAGGTCGGAGCATCAAGTTTATCCTCTGGACACTGGATCTGTCTCAGGCAGCTCACGACCAGAGCAAACACTGTCGGCGCTCTTTGGGTAAATTATCAACTGCTGATAGGAGCCAGGACAGAGGAAGAGAGAGACTCTCTCTGTGTGTGTGTGTGTGTGTGTGTGTGCGTGCATTTTCTCACATGTAAGTCATTATGCGTCTGGGCACTGGAGGCATGACATAATTGTCAAACAGGCAAACGAGATGAGGCACAGGATTAGAATAGAATAAACTTGAATATAGAGACAAACATTGATTTATTAATGAAGACATTTGGATGAGCTTTGACAAACATCAGTGTTATGTTTTCACATATTTGTTGCAAGGCTGGGATTCTGGCCATGACTACTCTTTTATCTGCAACACTCTGCATCCACATACGCAGGTCTGTGTTTGATTGCAGAGCTCCAGTGAAGTACTGGGGAAGGCACAGTAGCCCACATGGTGATTAGATAGAAAAGGAGGTACCTTGTGGAAATCGTGGATTCTCAGAAGAGTGTAGGCGGGCCTGATGAGTCAGTGTTGCTTTGTGGCAGATGGTTTGGCATTGGCAACAAATGTGGGCACAGCCAAACATTTACACTGATCAAGAGGACTCGTTCCTGTACAAGATGCATTCTGAACAAATGAAATGAAATTGAAATAGTTTTTATTTTGATCACGAACTAAACGACATGAATGCTTTTGATAAGTCATTGCGATGAGGAAACTAGCCCAGACTTTGATATTTGTCTTCTGATGTTTGCTAAGTCGTGATACCTGCCTCTCACCTTGCCTGCCAAACAGCAGTTGTGTACAGTAAGAGGTAACCGTTTCTTGTATGTGAAGTATAATTTTAAATTCATATTAAGTACTGTCACTGTATATCTGCAACCTTAACCTGTGTCTTCAGGAACTAAGCTGGAGTTTACTGAGAAAGGCATTGCAGTGACAGTTTATGGAAAATAACATCCACAGGTGACATAAAAACAAAACTCACATTACATTTATTGTGATATAACAACACAAGTTAAATCACAAGTGGACCACAACATTCATATTCATAAAAAAGTTGGGTTTTGATGGCTGAACCATCATCTTGAGGTCCATACTTAAATTTAGAATAAAGTATACATAAAAGGATTAGGACAGGGTTGTTGGAGACATGAGCGCATTTTCTGCTGACTAAACTCAACACTAATATAAACGGAAGCTTAGTTCAGCATAAAACCACCAATTTATATTTTAGGCATCTATAAATTAATTGAAAATCATGCAATTTTGCATTTCTGCTGTACTTCATGTTCCATTACAGATTAGAAGCCCAGTTTTCAACTTTTTCCTTTTGGAAGAAAGTGGTTGAAGTTTACAAAATGTCTCTGAAATGCAGGATACACGAAGCCTCATGTAAATTCTTGAGCCACAACAGAGTGGTATTCCCCTTAGGTCAGTGCAATACAGATTTGCACTTCCAGGTGAACAAATATTAGTGTGAGAGAGTGAAAATGAGACACTGATATGGGTGATAAAATTAGTGGTTTCCATTCACCATTGGTTATCAACATCAATGGAAAAGCCCTGATCTTCACACAGTGTAAATGACCAGCGCCTCGTTTCAGGATTGCAGAGTAACAAATTCCTGATTAATCTGTGTGTAATATGGCCACTGGGTCTGTCAGTCACTGACTTAAAGCCATATTTGAGTTTCAAGACACCTGCTCTTCTGTATGTTCTTATCTGCGCAGCCACCGATATCAGCTGTCCGGGTTACCCCAAATGCCCCATGTAGCTACAGAGCATGAGAACAAGACAGAGGAACAGATCCATCCATATTTATTATCTCCTGAGCTGACTGTCTTTAGCAGAGAAGCAGTGACATGCTGCTGTGCTTTTATCCGTTTAAAAACTATCCTGGCGCACAGAAGATCAAATGATGCAACAGAGGTGATAACGGTTGTGCTCTTTTTTGTTTTGGTTTGGCCAAGGATAGGTTCTAGTTCTAGTTTTCATTATTCCTCAACTGTCTTAATACTATTCCTGATTCAACACTGCACATTAATTAACTTGATTGACTGTCAAATCCACAGTGAAAAGAGAATCTGCCTCCATGCTTGTGTGAGTGCTGTTTGCATATGTGTGTGTAATTTGTATATTTGTTGTTATAATCACTGCCATGCCAGCTAATTCTCCCCCTATTTTTATGGGTGTTGTTTTGACAGCTGACTCAAAGTGGAAAGTCTTGGTGCCAGTTTGCTTGGAGAGCAGCAATCACTCTTTCTCTTTCACACACACACACACACACACACACAATTAACAGTGCCCTTGGTCCAATCAGGGAGGATATGTGGGTGTTTGTGAGACAGAAACAGAAACAGCGAGGCAGATACTTTGGTGTCAAGTCCAGACCAGTATCAGATTCAGACCACAGTGATCCTCATGTTAATACCACAGCTATCTATTTTAGCTGCAGGGGGCTCTTATGTAATCGGTCACGTTTTCCCCAACAACACTTTCTCAGTCACCACGTCCTTATTTTACATTCAGCAGGTGCTCATCGCATCCACAGCGATGCACTGTCCGAACATCAAAGTAAACAAGAAAACAAAGTGCGGTACTCTGGTGAATTACTGCAGAGGGCAGAGCCATCTCCGTTGACAGTAAACTCGGGTCAGGAAGGACAGTGTTGATAGCTTTGCTGGCCCAGGGCCGGAGCGCTAAAAGGAATCACCGATGCAGCTGCGTTGCAAACAAAGCACAGGCTGTGAGTTCAGCATGCAGTCACACAAAGAAACGTGTGCAAATGTATTTGAACTCTGGAGTGTTGGACACTCAGTTCATGTGGGCAGGTGAACACATGCCTCAACATGTACATTTTGGTCCTCTTTTAAGTCAGAGTGAGGTGGAAATATGGTTTGTTAGGGAATGGGAAGGTACTCTGAAGTACAGTAACCAGCAGCGAAACATCTGGTTTGAAGGAGATAAGGTAGAAGATGTTGACATATGTTGACACTCTTAATTCTTGGAAAGTCCAGCATAATGAAGGTGAATTCAATGATTACTTGTTAAGCCTATGAAATGTCAAAAGAACATTGAAAAATGCCTGTTACATATTCTGTGAGCCTGAGGTAATATCAAATTCTTATTTTTTCAAGAGTCCAAACATCAATTTGAGAAGTTGAATAAAGATACTGAAGAATAGACGTGAGCAAGGAAGTCCACGATGCTTCCCAAAGTTTCAGCAACTTGTTTTCTAATTTGTGTTGATATCCACCTGACCGGCGAAATCTTTTAAAACCAAGCAAAACACACACACACGTAATTGTAATTACAGTGTATACTGTTATATGCACTCAAATATATCCATATTTTTCTAGTAGAAAGTTTGCTCTTTTCTTTGTCATATCCATGTAAAAGGGCTTGTCACTCATTGTAAAAAGTAAGGTGGGAGTTGACTATTTGTTGAGTCGTGATTCAAGAAATTCATCCATAAATAAAACTTCTCACCTGCTGCCGTGGTGACCAAGGACAAAGAGAGAGAGAGAGAGAGAAAGGGAGAAAAGATAGAGAGTGAGGAGGTGGCAGACAGAGAGCTACAGACAATGACAGAGACAGATAAAGGCAGAGATGGGTAAGCAATAAAACATTAAAAGAGACAATAGGCCTAATTTCTTATTCATAAATGTTTGCTTTGGAACGGGCACTGGCATTATTCTACTTGTCTGTCATGTCAGTAAAACCTCACTGAATTTAAATGCATTGAGTGGCACTAGGAGACAGTCAGAGGAACGGAGAAAGGAAAGGTGTCTGGTGATTGAGGCGAGTTCACCTGCAGGTATTCAGAGATGGAGGAGCGCGCTTAATGTAGGACAGCTTTCCAACAGGGCATTATTCGGCCCTAAATATAGACAGGACAGAAGTAGGCTGAGCTGAGAGCACTGCCAAAAGGCCACGAAAATAAGCCATAATGTGAAGCCTTGTGTACAGTGAGTGAGGACTATGTCAGACTCAGGTTTAAGCTGTGTACAGACCCCGCTACTGATTATCTGAAACCAATGTTTTCCTTTAAATTTCTTTCTTTTTCTTTTTTCTGGTCTTATTCAAACCCAATAGAAAACGACTGAAGCAGTAACTCTTCTCTTTGCCCCAAACTGAGGTTACACATGATGATGAAGGTGACATGGTACACAAAAAACAACCATAAAGCATTGTTATTAAACCCAAATAAAGATATAATTTACATATTAATTTAATTAATTAATTAATTTTGTCTGTGCACAATTAAATATATATTCATTTTGTTTACCGGCATTCACAGACAAAGGAATGTACTGTATCTTATGCTACACAGTGACATTACCTATGTGTATGGTCAGTTAGTCCACAGAGAGGTCAGACGACTTATAAATATAAATTCATTTTACATTAACCCAAACATACCTATTTGGGGTTTTGGAGCTGAAGTGCTGTATTGAAAGTACTCTAAACACCAATCACAGATATAGAGCACATGTATTTACCCAGCTAAAGAAATAATGCATTATTTTTTGCAGCGAACATCTGAAACATGTCGATTAGTTCAAAATGATGTTTATGAAAGGAGGTTTGGAAGATATCCACTTGATCAGACCAACTCAATCTGTTAAAGTCTTATATTTATCTTCAGCTGAACTTTTAAATGCATTTTTACACAGTGAAATTGCTTCAAGGGCCAAAGGCTCTTAACAGTTAAAGTGACCAATAACTGTTTTAATGTACATAGGTATGCCAGAATCCTATAAAAAAACAACTATCTTTTAAGTTTGGTTTTGGGGGTTGTTACAGAGGAACCCATCAGGGGTTATTAAAGCATCTATCTGTGTGTTCATACTGCCTGTGCATAAAACCATCTGTATCCTGTCCCATCTTGTAACACAGTAACAAAGAATTACTCTATTTTTGGAGCTGATAAGATATCTAGCTCAAAGACCTCTCAGCAAGGGAGATTCTCGCCAACTTCATGGCTGGGGCTTCACGAGCAACCCTCTGACTCACTACACCAACTCCCTGCTGAGCTGACTTTCCCAACACACACTCTTCCTACACATCCACCTTTGTCGTGTGGCACAGATCTCGTTTCAGCTGTGCTCCTGTCTCTCTCTGCACCCCTTTTAATCTCTCCCTCATTAGGGAGAGCTGACGGCACCATTAACCTGCAGTGCCAGTACAAGTGGGGCTGCGCCACACGAACACTCACATGTTTTACACTGTGCTATGACAAGCCTCGACTTGTTCCAGGCACTGAGACCCAGAAACACCTATGTTATATACTTCACAATTACCATCAATGAGGAATTTTAACATTCCTGCTGAAATCTACCACTGAGATGGTACAGACAGGTTGGGAAGAAAGACGAGTTATAGAGTTGTGGGTGGCGTCAGATTGATTATCCAACTGATATAGTTCTCAGTAACATGTTACTCCTCACACCAGGTAAAAATAAATAACCATGTGTCCTCTTTCAGTCATAATATCTGTGCTATTTTTAGCAGGTCATAGGCGGGGTTATGATAAAACAAAGCAACAGTCCAATGACACTCCTCAGTGGCTCTGCCAGTGTTTTTTTCAGTTAGTTAAGCTCTGTAACTCAAAAGAGGTGTAGTCCTGTATCGGTTATCTAACAGTATACCGTGTAGTTTCAACACTACACTTGTTAGGGTCCACAGAGGTTGTAAAATCCTTGTTTAAATGTTACAAAATGGACCCTTAATGATATCTACCCGAACCTGCTCTGTCCTACCTCAGCTGCTCAGTACACACACACATACCTAGTGATAGTGACTCATTAAGAAATCCCCCCTCTCTGCTTTGCTAGAGGTCCTGGCAGTGATTCATCAGAGAAATGTTTGTTCATGTGGAGGAAACAGGTGGCGAGATCCTCACTAGAGAGGACGGCGTTTGAAATTATTGTTAGATGACAGTTGTTTTATTAACTGGGATCAGCCTAAAACCTGGAGAATAAACCCAGACAAATGTTTCTAACAGAGAACTGCCTAAAGGATGGTGTTAATCTTATATCTTTTAATAATGTGAACCAACCCAGTCAATAAACAACAAGACTTAAGCACACTGGTGCTTTGAGCTAAATGCTAACATCTTTGTTTAGTGTGTTAGCATGCTAACATTTGGTAATTAGGACTAAACACGGATTAAGGATGACGGAAGAATGTCATAAGTTTTGCAGTTGTTTGGTCATAATATACTGGACACATGACGTTTTTTTACCTGATGATGGCACTAAGTTGTCATATCACCAAGGTTATTACAATTCATCCTCAGGGGAACAGTAAGGTGTGTACCAAATATCATGACAATCCTTCCAGTAGCTGTCAAGATATTTCACTTAAAACCACTAATTCTTGAAACTCACGGTGGCGCTAAAGGGAAAGTCAGAGAATCACCAAAGTCACGAGAGTTCATCTTCGGAGGACCATGAACTAGGGTTCATCCTCCCGACACCATAGATTTCTGTACCAAAATTTCATGGCAATCCATCCGATAGTTGTCAAGACATTTCACTAAAAAGAGAAACTGTTAACATGCTGGTGTTAGTAAGGTTCATCCTCAGGGGGCTACAAATGACCTATTGAAATAGGTAAACCTTGAAAAAAAAAAGGTCACAAACACATTGCTTAATATTTAGAAAGGCTTAGTGTTTAGATTTCCTAAAACACTGTTTTTGGCAAAGGGTACTTTTTGCAGGAGCAAATAGTGCATTTATTGGGGGACTATTTTTAGACGTGGATTCATTGTTGGTTTTGGTCTTTTCATGGAATTTGTTGACAAAAAAAACCTATAGATTATCACTAGCCTTATCATTTAACAAGAACATAGTGACCATGTATCAGCTACTATACCAGATAGAAACAGTTATTGTGATGTCTGTGCTGAACAACGAAGCTGGGAACTGTTGTTCATTTCTTGTACTATGGCCAAAAGCAAATATATTTGGTTAGTTCCTATGACAGAGTGGGTAAATAATCTCTGCCAGTCAACAAGGCAAAACAGTCCATGTTCTCTGCAGAGCACCCAGGCAGCCACTGCTGTTCCCTTATTGCTCAAAGCAACAAGTCTTGAACAAACAAGCCATAAAACAGCATGTTTTTATTTGGGACAGTTCTTGGAAGCGAGTGGATGCACAACATGAGCAACAACTCCCGCAATGTCAACGGTTTTTCTGGACACATTCCAGTCCAGAGGGGCCGTCTGTACACTCGCTCTCAGCTCAAGTATCTGGAATGAGACTACCGCTCAATGACTCCGCAGTAAAAGTAGCAGCAGAATGGACTCCGTCAGTAATCCTATAGAATTCATAGGAAAATTCAAATAGTTATAAGGTAAAGGTAACGTGGTAATAATTGCACACAGCTTTTTTTGCCTAAAGCTGTCACAGGCAAAACTGGTTTATAAATACCCTTATATCAATTTCAGTGAGGATTGAAAGCATAAAAAACTATTTTCCCTGATGGGAAGAACACTGCCTTTTATCCTAATTACGCCAAGGGAAATGTGCACCAATTAAAACTGAAATGTAGACATCTAAACAAGGCTGAAATACTTAGACAAATAGAAAGAGGAAATAAAGACATTTGGACAAGGAGTGCAACATGGGTTTATTGTCAAACTGGTTATTAAGACATGAACTTGATTAATGCCATATTCAAATCTTAAACTCCGCTGTAGTAAAGTGCAGATTCAAATCAAGTTGCCCTGGGAGTCCTCATACATTTTCTATGTCTGGTTTTGAACTGTCAGGTTTAATAGACTGCAATATGAAATCCTACGAATTATGAAAAGCCCTTTTTTTCAACCCACACATCTAAAAAGCTAATGTGCAAACAACATAAATTCAAAGCTGTACTATTTTGTACGCTGAGGCGTCCTCCCACTCGTTTGTGTCTTCAGTTCTAGTACAACTGGACGACAGTTGTACAAAATGAGCAGAACTAGCCTAACCGTAGTCTAGTTTGAAATCTAGGAGTTCTCGTGAAAGGTTTTCTGCAGTGATTGGTTGGTTGAAATGCTGCTGCTGCTGCACATGCAGTGGGCCAGTGTTGGTAACCTACTCAGACTTCGCTTTTTGATCATGATTATTAAAGAACGACAGCATTTAAAAGGTCAGCCATGTACGAACATTAAGAGGTCACTTTTGTGTACAAGCCTGCACACTCCAGCGGTTGTAGACAGTTAGTTTGGCCGCTGTGGTTTCTAGTGGCAGTCATGTGCATTATGGAATCTCCATGAGTGCCACTTCAAACTCTTGTCCTCAATTTGTGTAAGCTAAATTAAAAAAAAAAAAAAAACACTCCACATACACATTCACACTTTCACGCACCCACACAAATTCATTCACTCTTCTTACAACAATCAATACAATGGTTTTGCATCCCAATAAGGGGATACTGAAGGAAACGGCAGCAATGAGGTAAACACAAAAACTCATGAGAGATATTGCACAGACAAGTGCCGGCACAGAATACAGTCTCTCTTTCCAACAGCCTAGCCTGTGCATAGGAAGAATAAAGCACTTATGGTGTTCGCAGACATTAAACCCTTCTCGTAAAGCTTTGTTACACTAAAGTGGGAACGACAAATGAGTCTAGAATCCCCACCACTTGGCAGATATCCAGATTTGCATGACAATAACTAAATGTATTGAAAAAGTACAAAAAGAAAAATTTAAATAAAAGAGTAACCTAATTTACTGACTGAGGAAGGGTCCATGACTGTTGGCAACAGTGATGGGACAAACCAAAAATAACCTGAAGTCCCAGCATATGTAGAAATGCCTCAATCCTTTGCTTTGAGAGAAGTAGGCAAAGTTGAGGCTGGGTTGGAGCCAGCATGGAGAAAAATCTCTCAAGTTTCATTCAATAAATAGCATAGTGGAATATGCAAAAAAAGCCATTTCCCCCCTCCTCTAAACCAAAAAGTACGTAAACCCCTTGCTCAGTTCATCCAGAGATATAACTGTGTGTCCATGTTGCAATCCACTGCCAACACATCGGGCTGTGACCAGTCAGAGCTGTGGCTCGATGAATGAAGACTCGTTCCTCCATTTACTCCCATCGTTTTACAGTTTACCCTGGTTGAATGAGGACAGTTTTGTTGACACAAATCTTCAAGTTCCTTTCAGCTCCTCAAATACCTTGTGGTTCCGGCATTGAACTAGTCTCCTCAGTCCGTTCACACCACCTCCCTCTTTTCATCCGTCCATTCCCCCTCCACTCCTTCACGATCATTATCTGTGGAGCAAGACGAAGGCCTCTAGTTTCTCGGGGATGTTTCCCCGGTAGTCGAGGCTGTGCTTGATGATGGCCCTGGCGGCGAGGCACTGCAGCGTGGTGTGGTTTATGGGCTGGATGACATTCCTGGCCATCTCCTTCTCGTCCAGGAGGTCGCAGGCCGTTTGTTGGAAGGCGTTGGTGCTGTCAAAGTGAGTTCCGCATGAAATCAGCAGGTTCATGATGTCGGGGTGACCATTGGATGCGGCTATGTGAAGAGGGCTGGTGGGTTGGAAAAGATAAAAGATCCGCTGTAAAGATTATTCTATAAAACGCGATCATTGGTCTGAAATGTTCATGATATTCGCTGCTGGCTGTCATGATGACACGAGGATGCAATTGAGGAATGTTTGAGAAAGTATTTTCATTCATCTTCTCAGTTTACAGACAGAATAAATACATTATTCTAACACTTTCTGCTGTTTCTTATTAACAGAATGGGGGGAATTAAAACCAGTATAGTGAAAGAACAGCTAATAACGACAGCTGAAACTAAAGTAGTAAATAAAAAAAATAAAAATAAACCAAACCTGTTGTCATCTTCATCGCGGCTATTAACGTCGGCCCCACACTCAAGAAGGATGGAGGCGACTGTGAGCGAGGGGAACTTGCAGACGGGATAGCGGCCCACACAGGTGGTGTTGCGGTCGACTGCCAGGTGTAGTGGACTGTAGCCGTTCTTACCACACGGATGGAGCTTCAGGAATCTGTGGGGGAAGATGTCAACCTTTACGGTCAAGGAATAGCAACGAGGTGACACTGAACTACAAACGGCACGGCAACGGCACGACGCAAGGTCAGGAAAATGTCCTAAATGTTGACAGATCATGAGATGGTCATCTTTATGTACAGGATTAATTGACGCAAATTCACAAAAGGCCTGTGGCAGAGGTGGAATCCATCTAGTTCCCCTGACACGCTCTTATGTGCCGTTAAGGGGGACGTAAAAGTCCTCTGGCACCCCGACTAATGCAAGTTCACACTACCAAAGGAAATACAAGGCAGGACATAAAAAATACCTTGTTTCCTGAAACAAAAACACATCCATCTCCCTCAAATCTACCATACTATTTGTATTGCACGAAAACAAATGATGACAAACACGGATGACTTCCCTTTTCATTTGAAAAATTACTGGGGCAATTTTGATGTTTCTCACGAAGACAAATCGTTACCAATACATGTACTTTACACAGAAACCCACCTGTAGATGGTTTCCTTCTTGAAGTGGTCCTGCTCCGCAGTACACGCCACCTTCTCTAAAAGACAAATGAGGTGCAGGATGATTGACAGGGCCTTGCTGAGCTGGGCAGGGTCAGGAGGCATGGGCCCGTTTTGATTAACCGCTCGCTCGATCTCCAACACACTCTTGGAAAGGATCCCCATCAAGTCCTCAAATGACACCGATGTCCCCAGGAGCCCCTTAGCCCTGTCCTGCAGCATGAAGGAGAAGAGCTCAGCGAACGACAGCAGGCTGGAGGCCGTCATGGGGCTGAGCGGGTCCAGGTTGCTCTGCTGCATGTCCAGTGCATACTTCCACAGATTGATACAGCGCTCAAAGTTCCCAGAGTCTGCGTACACAGCGCCTCGGTAACGGATGTAGTAAGATGTGTCTGGGTGCTGTGGGCCGAGGATTCTCTCACGGATGAGCAGTGCCTGCATGCGCATCTCATCCGGGTCAGATATCAGCCCGTCCAGCTCTTCTCCGTTCGTTACCTAGGAAGAGGATGACCAGAAGCAAATTGCTTTAAGACCCGATGCTGGACTGCTGCAGCAAGTTACCGGATATAAAAATCAATATAATAAACAATATTTACGGTTTCCTTTGTGCCTGAAAAAAACTTTTTTTTGTGGGGGGGAAAAAAGCATGGTCCTAAATGTCTTTTCTTTTTTCCATTTCCTCAAAATAAATGCAAAACCTATTTCTAGAGCATTAAATGCTGTGCGGAATCAACTCAGGGTGGTGTTAGCTGGAAGGACGGACTCAAGCTAAAACTCACCTCCCTGGCGTAGTCGTACGCCATGATCAGCTGCTTGGGTTCTGGTTTATGGACAGTGTGGTTACTGTCCATGTACCTGAGGTCCATGGCTCTCTTCCAGTATTTTAAAGCTCCGAGCAGATCTCTCTTCTTGTCGACAAACGTGGCTCCCAAGAGCTCCAGGGCATCGATGCGTTCCCTGTGGCTTGTCTGCAGAGGAAAGAACACGCAAGATAAATATTCGATAGATTCCAAACGACCACAGCCTCGCGCCCATCTACGCAGGCGAACTGTCCGCTGCAAGCGACAAAAAACCCTGACCTGCTGGTGCGTCGTCAGGTCGTCTACGATGTTAGTGTGGCCTGTGACGCTGGCGGAGAGCAGGGGCGTCATGCCATAGCCATCCTGCTCCATGGACGCTCCATACTGCAGTAACATCCGCATGATCTCAAGACTTCCCGACTCTGCACAGTCATGAAGCGCCGTGTTTCCTGTGAACAGGGGGGGGGGACAAGTCTTAACAATGAGCTACACATTATATAATTTGTCTTCATTGAGAAACCAGACAAAGACATGTCGCCACACAGAAGCTTGGTTGGAATTCAGAGACAAGTGTGCTCATGCAGTGCAATTTGTGTTTATATTTTGATAGACGTCTTACTTAAAATTCACTATAATGTTAATATACATGAGCTCTTGATGATGGACCGTTTATAGAGACGTCTGTGCGACAAAAGTAGTCCGCATAATCAAGTAATGCTATATGAGATACTATTTGAAGATTGTATATCCATGCTGCCGCAGGACGAGGTAATAGTGGCATGTACCTCTACTATACGACCACTGGGAAACCCCAACTGGGCCACGGCATTTTTGAGAAGGCTAAAGATTGGTTTGCAAACTAGCCATTAACTAAAATAATTAATAGATTTGATATAATAAAAAAAAATATATATATTTATATATATATTCAAAATGGCTGCAGATTAGCTGATATCACTACCATAGTGGAAGCTGCCATTGAGTCACTTGATTACCCATCCAGGTGCGACTTGTCATGCTCACGGCATGTGGGTGTAATTTTCAACACCAGTCAGACAGAAAATAGCAGGCCATGCTGCCTGTACTTCTAGTGTAGTGTGTAAGGCGGCTGAATAGAAGCTTTCCAGTGGGGACGTCTGCTCAACTGCTGCAAACCTGCGGATGTGTAGTTTGAAAAAGCTTTGCAACGGCTTCTTGGTTGAATAATATGCTCTCTCTCATCTCGGTGTCATGTTTTGGAACGGTCTTTGTTTGCTTTCACTTGGCGGGTGTGTCACGCGATACGTAAAACCTACGTAGAGTTCAGACATTGCGGTTTTCTAAACAGAAATCCACACATCATGTATTTTTGTCTTGATAATTCCTCATTGAGAATATGCCAAATGTCAATTTCAGCTGCTATACTTTACTTTTGCTGATGCTGAAGGCAAACCTGGTCTATGTGGAAAGACTGAAAGAATGTGGAATAAGTCAACTACTGCTGCGTTTCCTCTCTTAACCTCAAGTTAAGAGAAACTGTGGATCTGCTAGACTCCTGCAGTTGGGTCACATAATAGCATGCACACGTTGCCCACTGACTTCTTGTTTCGTTATGTGTTGAGCTTCCAGGCAAAGCATTG
>JAVQJL010038942.1:0-12522 GCA_036024295.1 Nannoperca obscura
CCCCCCCCCCCCCCCCCCCCCCCCCCCCCCCCCCCCCCCCCCCCCCCCCCCCCCCCCCCCCCCCCCCCGGCGGAGGAGGAGGAGGAGGAGGAGGAGAAGTTAGATGAGGTGAGAGCAGAGTAAATGTCTGCAGTGCACCTGGACAGGTGAATGATGGATTAACCCTTCAGCCAACCGCAGGAGAGCTGCCTCCATCAATCCATCAATGCGGACAGCAACCCACCAATCACACTGCAGGGTGGAGAAAAGACCCGCCCCGTTCTCTAGCTGGATATTCACGCACAAACACACTTTGATTCACACAAGCCGACAAGTCCACAGAGAAGAAAAAGCACTCGGCGTGAAACGAAACCTCCGACTTTCTCCTGAGATGAACTCAGATGGTTTCACGCTCCTTTATCCTTCTCCGTGACAAACAAACAGACATTTCTCAGCTCGTTTTTCTTGTGTTTTCACTGCCACATTCCCAGGCTGTCCCACTGCAATGCCAATGTTTTCAAACGAGTAACATCAGACCTAACCCAAACCAGAACCCAATGCTGCGGCTGCAACCGCAGGAGTAAAACAATGTATGACTCCAGGGACACCTACAAGTCCAGGAGGCATATGACCCCTCTGTCTGTGCCAGATTTCATTTTATTTAGTCTCTCTGTTTCTCCCGGTGTCTCTGCTCTCAAAGTCTGTCTTTCTTTACCTCCTGCTCCTCTCTGGTGGTGATGTGTGGTAGACCTCAGACTATTGTATTGCAAATGTGAAAGTTTTCTTAAATAGACCCTGGTCTATTCTATTTATGGGAGACGGACAGGCCACAGCATGTTTTCTATGAAGGCTTTAGGTTTTTTTTACACGTACATTACATTTACATCTGTTTTTTTTATACTGGGAGCAGCATTTATCTTGTTTCTCTATTTTTGTTTACCAGGGACTGGCGCAACTTGAAATAGCCTGTACTGTAGTTTAATGTTGTGCTATCAGAAGAACTGGAAAGGAAAATTTCCAGTTCATGACATCTTGTGTCTTGTTTTTGTAGTTTTGCCATCAATCACATAAGCAATGCTAACATTGTACTCACTAAGTTAATTGCTGAGATCTGAGAAAGCAGCAAAAGAAGTCTAAAAAGACATTTGAGGGGATTTAGATAATCTTCAGTACATGTACTTATGTGGTTTTCACCCCTGTAACTTTAGATATGATAGCCAGAACCACGAAAACAAGACAGATGTTGTAACAAACATAGATTCATGGCTTCACAATGTGTGCCTCAGTAAAGCAGGACATGTTGATTGTTGAAATTGTTGATCTCTGACCACGGCTAATGTGTTATAGATGTTGATGTTAGGGGGGCACGTTCAGTTGCATACATCGAATATCAGTTTAAAACGAGTTTGAAACACAGTCGGTCTGTGCAGGACTTGGAGGTCAACGACCGACTGACTCTGGCTTCTCAGGTTTCTGTTGTCATATTTCTGGGAATTTGATGCAATGTTTGGAAACTGAGCTGCAGTCAGGCAGGGTGGATCTCAGTTTCAGCATGATTGTGTGTAAATGTGTCTGTGTGCGGCAGTTTGTGTGTATGTCTTCTGTCTGCACCGACTCTGTTCAGCCAGAGATGATTGTGTCATTACAGCATCCAGGGCGTGAGAGCTCTCTCTCTCTTTCTCTCACACACACACACACACATACACACACAGAATGTCAGGGTTTATCCCCTCTCTTGTCCTGGTCTCTGTCAGTCATTCACTGTGTTCTCACTCCTCACTCTTCTGATGTCATTTGGGAGTGGATTGATGGGCGGAGGGGGCTTATGAGAAAGACACACACACACACACACACACACACACACACACACACACACACACACACACACACACACACAGATCTGGTGGGGTGTTAATAGTGAATCATGGGTTTTTAATGCCTAACACTGTGGCTGATCCAGAGAGGAAAGTCAGGCCAACTAGCCGTTAATCAAACCATTTCACTTTATGTGTGTGTGTTTGTGTGTGTATTTGTGTGCCTCACTTCTGATGCTTGTGTCAGTCTACACAAAACAATTCACAGCAGGCGTCTGATACACATGCATGCAGCTTGTGCAAGCAAATACTCATAAACACAGACAGCATGCGAGAAACGGAGAAGAAAGAAACGAGAAGAGAAATTTCGAGAATGAGGGAGAGAAAGTCAGAGAGCGGTGGGGGGGTGAAGAAAAGGTAAAGATAAACAGAGAGAGAAAGCGATGCAGAGAAAGGATAATGGCTTCCATATGAGAATGTCAGAGCTTTTTCCTGCTTGCTTCTTGGTGTAATCATATCAGCAGTCGGACCGTTTCCAACCTTCATAAATGTGAAGTATGCAGTGAGTTTCAGTATCCAGCTTCCTTTACATAAACACCCCTTAGAAAAACAACCCAGTTGGACGCGAGTGTGTGTGAGACTGTGTGTGTGTCCATTCCTGTGTGTGTGTGAGAGAGAGAGAGTTAGCATACAGTATGCCATCCACATACATGTGTACGTGGCATTGTGGACAGCACAACAACACATTTTTGTGCGTGTGTGTGCAGATTAGGAGGTGATGAGTGAAGTGAGTTAAAGCTCTCCTGTCAGCCATAAAGTGTGTGTTGGTCCAGTTACTCCTGCGAACACCAAGATTTAGAAAATTCCTAAACACGATGACTCAGATATTTCCAACAGTATTTGCCTTAATGATTTTGACACAACTTTAGGCAGCGTTATGAGACAAAAGACAGAATATCTGCCTCTCCAATTCAATTCTTATTCAGATTGTAGCTCTAAAAAGCAGCCATAAAAAACTTCTCCACCAGTGTTGAACAGTTGGCAGCCATATTGTCGCCCAGCTTTATGTTCCTAGTAGATCCACAAAGGGATTGTGTCTACTGTTTACCTGATGATCATTAAGACAAAGCATAAGATGATTGTCAGTGAAATTACTTTCCAGTCTAGTAGTATTATGAACTGCTGTGCAGTGTTTGGAAGTCATTGCTCATATACTCAGATTTCATTGTCTCACCAAAACCTCAAGCGACACGCAGCTCTTTGTGTCTTTTGTGTTTGTTTTCTGTCTCTAGTAAACTTTGGTCCCCGAAAATAGTTTTCAACAGAATCTGTCAGCATTTAAATCAGAAATGTAAAGACCTAAGTGATTAGGTATTGTCAGACAGATAACGCTGTTTGGTTGGAGATTTTAGGGTAATAAATTACATCCGTTGCTATGTGTCAGATTACCTATAAAACCCGGATTAACACTTTGAGTGAGTCCACTTTCACAAAGAATGTATTCTTTAAGCATCTATCTCATGCTGTGCTTGTACTGAATGCACAGACATGAGGTTGATATTGATCTTCTCATCTCTATCGTAAATACAGCAAATAGACAAGTTGTATTTCCCAAAAGTTTGAGCTATTTCTTCATTTTCTTCTCTCTTTTAGGCTGCATATAACTTACTTGGAAAGTTATGTTTTTTGTAATAAATACATATCTGAAAGAAACAGGCTGAGATCCCACCAGCAGCACACAATGACTTCTCCCCAACAGTTTTCCCGGAGGTTGTTGAAAGTCAAAAAAAATGCAAAAAAATGGGTCAGTTGTACCATTATGTTAAGAACAGTGGCAAACAGTAAGTAGTTATACAAGTTATAAAAAAGATTCTTTAGCTTTCATCAAAAAAACACAGTTTTTATTAAAATAATTTAACTGAAATTGCAGAGAAAATAAAATAAAAAACGTTTTTTTAAGACAAGATGTTGCATTAGAAAGAGGCTGTGGAGTCTGCTAGACTGCAGTTCTGCATCGAAGGGTTAAAGTCCATGGCAACTGATGAACTATCGATAACTCTTCGATCCCTGGTGGTGTTTTTCTGTGTTTACTGCAGCAGGAGATCAAACCACGCACAGTGTTCAGTGTTACACACGAGACACGGTTCTCTGAAAAAAGCTCCCAGGGGTCACTGGGGGGGTCAGCGGAGGCTGCAGACCTCCTGCCTGAGCACTCAGCTGGCAGCAGAGAGCTTCAGAGGGCTGCGCTGGGGATGTGTTGAGAAACTGTAAAAACACTGGGTGAGTGTGTGTGTTTATGGGCTGTTAGCTCCCTCTGCTCAAATATTCACAAATTAGCTAATATCAAGAGTCAAGTTACACACACACACACACACACACTGTTGCCTGGGCAGAGGCATTATTCAATTGGCTCGGGTTCAACAGCAACACTCAGAGAGATAGAAGGGATTATGGGGGAGTGAGCTCTGCCCTGAGAGGTAAAAAGTGGTACATATTTCTCGTAAATATGTTTGTTTAGCTAGTTTGTAATGCTGATTGGAATAACACAGTAGTGATTCAACGTAGACTCGGGTCAAAAATCCAACATATGCTTTTCCAATCATTCGATATTGGACAGGGATTTAGTGATAAAATGATACGGAGAGGCAGTAACTCGTGTGGTTTACGTGATCCTGCAGCAGGAAAAACATTTTGTCAGAGTCTTAGAGCAGGTCATCCAGTGATCTCAGGGTTGGTCGGTCTCAAACGGCTCCCGAATGGTAAATGAAAGTGTGTATGTGCGCATTGCACAAGCTGATATTGCGGTGTTGGTGTTGTTACTACAATGCTCCAGGATTGTCATTAAAACTGACCAATCGCGTTTGATTTCAAGAATGTAAGAATTCAAAGTACTTTCTTTAATAATATAATAGGATTTGAATTTGAGTACATTTGCATCATTTGGACCGGCAAAATCTAGTTTAGCTAGCTGTTATTAGCTAAATGTAACTTACTCCTGTTGGTTGCTAGTGTTATTTCGAGGTAGCATTAGCTAGCTTATTTACAGAAACAGCTAACCTTAGCTTCTAATGAGAGACAATGCGCATCAATAATAACTAGTCAGCTAACAGGTAACATTTATGTTCAGATCCTAACGAGAGCTGTGGGGAAATGGTGCTCTCCAAAATACCTGTAATTGTCACCAATATTAAAGTTTTTTCCTGGGTCAATGGATTTCGCTGGTCCTTCATATGATGCAATCATGCAAATGTTCTCAAATTCAAATAATTAGGAACAACACCAACGTGCAATATCAGATCGTATGATTTGCAACGCCTTTTGTCTCATTTTGGCGCGTTAACACACAAACACCTATCACAGCCAATGGGATGTTCCATTCTTGTTTAACAGGGGTGTTAGGAAAGGTGGAAGTAAGGAAGGATCTTTGGCGATTGCTGTTCCCAGCCGAGTAGTTTGTGGAGCACACAAACAAATAAATATTAGGCAAAGCTATGGCTCACCTTAAGTGCGTGAAGTCTTTATCGTGATGATACACTGTTCATCCCATTCCGTTTCATTTTCGTATGATTTCATTCCACTAAAGCTAGCTAGATTTATTTGCTTCGGAATCTTCACCGTCCCCACTTAAAATTTAAATTGGCTTTCTCTAAACCACATCTCTGGCTTGTGACATTTCCTTTGCGGTGTACGTAGGTGCCTGTAACAAGTGCATAGGCACAAATGTATACAGTGCGCTCCTTTGCATTCTTGTTAGACATTATGAGTGGCTTGATTCTAGGTCCCTCATTGGCCACAACTAGAAAAGACATGTGATCACATACTTTTCTGTTGTGACGTGAGAGATTCGTCGTGTTAATTGAATATTTAGTTTACAGTAGCACTACGCAGACATATTCAGTTATTTGTTTCAGAGTTACACATCTTGCACAAAAACGAGGCGTTTAAGTGGCAGAAAATAAATGTATGTTTGTGTGTGTGTGTGAGGATGTGTATGAAAAGAAACATCTTTTAAACTTTTTTCTTTTAAAGGTACTCTGTCTTCATTCTCCATATATTTTTTCTGCAACAAGCACCGTTCTCCTCTCACAGTGCACCGTGTGCTGCAAGGTTTCAGAGCGTCCTGCTGTCAGCTGTTTGGCAGAAGCTCAGGCCGGATTCAGTGTTTCTGCAAGGTGAACTGAAACTCATGACCATGACAGTTGACTTTTATGTCTGGCCTTTAACACAGCGGCTGGACAAGAGCACTGCCAGAACGCTGTGTGTGGTCTCCCTGTGTGTGCGTGATCCTTGTGATGATTGGGATATTTGGGGAATTTGGGGATAGGGAATTGGGATTGGGCATTACTCCCAGTGGGACGTGATAATATCAGGTGCAAATTTTGAAGTCTGACACACACACACACACACACACTCACACACACACACACACACACAGCCTTCACGCAATGGCAGTGACATCATTATCACCATCCAAACCAGAAGTGCTGAATTGTCTCGGATGATATCGTCATCAATCGTCCCTGCCACTTTGGCATTTCTGGGCATCATCTCAGTGATAATCTCATCTTCCTGGCAGAGGGCGATGATATCATTAGGTAGTAAGTGATGATGTCACAGTGGCAGAGAAAGAGCATTTCATTCTTCACAGATCATTAACTGGCAACAGAGGAGTGCTGCAGATACAAAACCAATAGATATAAACCCAATGGTGTCCAAGACAACCCAATGCTCATCCCCTGACTTTTCATATAGCGCTATCATAATGTTCACAATGCAAATGTATAAACATGGAAAAAACATTATACCTGCTAAATATTAGATAGTTAGCATGCTACTGTTAGCATTTAGCTCAAAGTACAGTCTCACAGACCTTCTAGCATAGCTGCAGACTCTTGTCTTGTTTTTGATTATATTTCAACATAACTTAATCAGGTTAATATAATCTAGGATAAACTATAATATGAATTATATATAATAAAGGTTTATCTTAAGTCACAAAATTGAAAAGTAATTTACTAACACAACTACTATAGACTCCAAAGTAAGTGAAAATAAACACATTTTTACCAGTTTTTTTACAGTTGAAAATAAACAATTTAAAAAATGTGTCTTAAGAATATGTTTTCTACTTCTTCTCACATCACAATTTCCACTGCACTTATTTCCCCGCTGGACAAGAATAAAAAAAGTGTAGTATTAAACCACATTTTGTCAACATAGTGTGCAGCTAGTAGTAACCACAGTGTGGACATTATGTGACAGACATCTGCTGCCATAAATCTGAAGTATGATTGCTGTATTGTCACATTTTGTCCGAGGCCCCCGAGGGAAAGACACCATCACCTGTGAGCGAGGGGAAAAGATGGAGGTGAGAATGTGTAACAGAAGAGGAGGAGGACGCAGGGAGGAAGAGCGGGAAAAGGGAAAAAAAGAGGCAAATGTGAATATATTCATGGGAAATGGATTACTAGACGCAGGAGAGCAAGATAATTGTTTGGAGTATTCGTTCCAAGTCCCAGCTCAATTTCAAACCCTCCACTTAAGTGAGTGGATATGAGTGTGTGTGAGTGTATTTCAGTACGTGTGAGAGTGTGTGTTACAAGTGGTTTTGGAGTGGCAGCAGTGAGGGGTGTCAACCCCTGTACTTAGCTTTAGCACTCCTCATTCAAATGCAAAGGCCAAACCCTGAACACACACACACACACACACACACACACACACACAGTTCAATTTCATTGTTCTTCAGCTCTCGATTGTTAAATCATACAGAAACATCACCTTTCTATCAAGAAAAGACTCCATTACCACTCACCCTTGTACACACTATCATCATGTCATCCTCCTCTTCTCCACATCTTTCTCCTCTATCTGACAGCCTCTCCTACTCCCTCATATTTATTCCTCTCTCTCATCATTTTATCTTCTGCTCTTATTAACTCAATGTTTCCCTCCTCCACACCTTTTCCTTCCCTGCCTTCTTGCTTCCTTAAACAAATTGTCAGCCTAAACCACCTAAAGACACAGTGTGTGTGTGTGTGTGAGAGCTTTTCCTTAACTGGACAAAGTCTCACTCTATCCCTGCTATCATTTTAGAAAACCAGTAGCTCTATGTATTAGTTGGTTGGCTTTTTCCCAAGAGAAAATTACACCATCAGTAATTTCATCCAGTGCCCCAAAACAGCATGTGTATGTTGAAGTGACAAAGCCCTCCAGCAGCTGTAGTAATTATGGTGGATGCCTAGGAGGAAGTCAGGTGACATTATTATAGGGGCAAAGTCCATGTAAAGAGGAGGTCAGGAGGATGGATGGGTCAACAAATCATCAAACACAGGAGACAGTTTCGTGTTTCAAACTGTCACTCAGCTGTGTTTTTCTTTTTAAGCATTCATTCTGGGAAACAGAAAAATAAACTGCTGCTGCGGAAGGAGATGAGGCTCAGTGGCAAAGCCCATGTGAAACAGGTGCGTTCACCTGCTACCAGCTATTTGTGAAACCATGCAAACATTTTCTGCACTCTAAAACAATAAAGTTAACAATTTAATTAGCTTAGGGATAGAGTTACTCTATCACAGCATGGGGTAAAAAAAAGGTTGCATCTGGGATTACTTATAGTGGTTCGTAACCAGTTTCATGCACAGCCCGGCAAGCACGCTAACCCCTGATGACCAAACGCATTTCACCAGAGACCCTGTCGCATTCCACCCAGTGAGGCAATATCCACTGTATGTGTGAGTGAAGCGTCTCAGTTCTGTTCTCCGCTCCCTTGTCTTTTTAGCTTGCATCTTTAAATTGTGATTTCCACTTGTGAATGTATATAAATATAAATAAATAAATATATGTATATTTCTTACATTAATGATGCATTTAATTTGTTACTTACTTTGTTTCTACCAGCAGATTCTTTTGTGTTTGAGTTCATGGCACTTTCTTCTTTTCTGTGAAGCAGGAGAAGGAATGCTGCTAACATAAACGATTTAGAAAGTACAGATACAAATACTGAGCAACTTTACAAATGTGTCTGCGGAAGAATGGATGTTTTTTTAGGCGGAAACTTCCATTGGTAAACCTCTCGAAATGAACACGTGTGGGCAAAACTGTCTTAAAAAGCAAAATGCAAAAATGTTACAGCCTTAAAACTAAAAAAGTGACAAAAAAGGAAAGAATGGGGACATATTTATTTTGTTTTTCTTCCTGTTTTATCATTATCAAGGTAGGGGGCAGTGAGCACGGTTGCAAAGAGGATCTGAAGCAGATTTATATATACTGTATTCATGTCAGGTAGTCTGTTTCCTACATAGGCCTCCAACAAGTGCTCATCTACAGATCTTGCCACGCTTAGACTGGATTAAGATTTTTTTCTACATTGATGTTTTTCTTGCTTGAAGTTAAACTTTCCTTAAAATATGTTGATTGAATCCATATATAAATCAATCAATAAAGGCAATCAATTATACATTAATGTATAGTTTTACAAATGCTCAGTGAAAAGTACTCGCTGTAATTTCAGAAATACCAAAGAAATACTGCAGCATGTTTTACAACAGCAGCCCTTTGCTTAAAGTGAAAGTATGTTTTGGTTGCATGAAAAGGCAGTTTCGCCATCATTTGAGGGCAAAGTTGCTCCGTCCACTTCTCACCGCGCTCTCTTGCTGTAATATGAAATGAATGGTTCTTGATTTTGCAACTGTTCTGTGAGCAGAGCCAAACCTTAGAAGAAGGCTCGCTGTCAGCATCAGCCTGTGTAAATAAAGGGTTTGAATCCAGTTGAAGGAGGACAGAGGAGGAGGGAGGAGAGTGGGGATTAGGGAGTGAGTGTGTTTCGTATGTGTCTGTGTGTGTGTGTGTGTGTGTGTGTGTGGTTTCTCCTGATGGGGTTAAGTGCACCGGGAGTGTGATGTGGTGATAGAGGGAGGATGAGAGGGATAAAAGAAGAGGAGCGAGAGAAAAAAAATCAAGAGAGGAGAGATCCATTAGCTAATGGATGTCTTCAGTCCTGTCTCGTCAGACTTCGTATTATCACACACACACGTGCGCGCACACACACACACACAGATGCAAGTGGCTATCGAACTAGTATGTTTTTTTGACTTGTGAATGTGTCCAAAAAAATCAACTGCATTCCTCAAGTCATTGAAATGAAGCCATATATAATCCCAAATACAACTCGAAATAAAAACGCGGGTGTGTGTTCACATTCTAAGCACAGGTGCATTAATGTGTGTGCGTGTGTGTGTGTGCGTGTGTGTGTGTGTGTGTGCCATGAGACAGAAACTAATTGGTGTCAATAAGACATCTGTGGCTCCTCTTTGATTAAGCCTGCAGGCTAGGAGTAGGAGAATAATAACACCTCATACACACTCTTTCCCCCTTTCTCACACAAACACACACACACACACACATGCACGCACGCACACGCACACGCACGTGGTTGTGCTGATAGCAAACTGCAGGCAGAGCCCATCTGTCTCATTACAAAAATGGGTCTCACTAGAGAATTGGTATTGTTTTTGAACACACGCACACACACACACACACACACACACACGCATGCACAGTGTGTATGACCACATCGTTGGCAGCGCTGGTGGCCTTGCTCAACATCAGAGCTGCTGGAGACAGAAACAGCTTGATGTGACAGAAGAATGGAGACAAAATCAAAAGAAAACGATTTAAATAACGAAACAAATA
The DNA here is from genome assembly GCA_036024295.1 of Nannoperca obscura. Taxonomy (NCBI): domain Eukaryota; kingdom Metazoa; phylum Chordata; class Actinopteri; order Centrarchiformes; family Percichthyidae; genus Nannoperca; species Nannoperca obscura. The sequence continues at coordinate 10,482 of JAVQJL010038942.1, forward strand.
TACCCCCTGAGTGAATATACCCTCCTCCATCTGAGTTTTTACAACATCTTGTGTAACAGTTTGACCCCTCTGACTCTCTGGCTGTAGGATTTTCCTGGAAAGGAGCAACATTTGAACAATGAAGAAGGAGTTCAGTGTTATGAGTCACATTTCACATTTTAAATCATGTAACAGAGCCAGCTGTAAAGCACTTTGTAACTGCACTAATCTGTACTGTACTGTATGAAAGGTGAATTCAAATAAAGTGACTTCTTGTCAAGGATAGACGGTAATCTTTCAAAACACATAGGTCATTGGTACGTTGTCAGGGTCTGAGTCACCGGTCAGCACCAGCAACAAATGTTAACGTATGTTAACAGTTTTATGAATGAAAATGAACCTGGAACCACTCACCATCACATGGCGCTGTAGATGGACTCTGTTTTGACTCTGTCAGTAGAAAGAGAGCGAGTGTGTGTGAGTACCACTCTCTCGTTCACTCATTCTCCCTACAGTATGTAATACACACTGTTTACACACTGCTGACAGGTGTAGAGTTGCACAGTAAGTCATTTTCGCATTCATAAATTACGATGCAATGCATTGTGGAATTGTTATCAATAGGGTACATGGTATGGAAACTTTTTTTCATTCATTTCATTAATTCAGACACAAATAATTTGGGACATGACCCACGGCGTGTGTGCAGAAGGTGGCATCACAGCCACAGATGTGATTCATTTGCTTTAACACTCCCTGACCCGAGGGTGATAGTCAATTACAGTTTTACCGAAATGAAATAAATAAAATAAGAGTTGTGCACAGAAGAATGCTTGGTGCTCCTGTGGGTCAAAGTCACCGTCGTCAAACTCGGCAACAGATGGCAAAAAAACCTGACTGGCTCGTTACATCGAGCCGTGTCTGATATGCTGCATCAGTGGTCATCCGTGTGGAGGTACAACATTCATGCGATCTTTCAGTTTTTGTACTCCAGGTGTGATTCCCTGACGTCGCAAAGCACAAACTCAGTTCTGTTTGGTGATACACGATGAATGAGAAAGGCTCACTTTTAACCGACTCATATCGTTCATTCATCTTTGACCGTCTCATTTTTTTCTAATTATCATTTCCCTTAGCAGGTAAATCAAGTATAAAAAATAAAATCTGGTCCAAAATGGACATGTGTTTGGCTTTCTAAGATGTGAGCGTCACAGCCAAGCTCAAGGTCTGAAAGTGGTGATGTTTTAAGTGAAGACAAATTAAAGACCAAACCAAATACAACCCTATTTAGAAAGGGGAGGCCTGGGTAGAGAAGTGCCTCCCCCCAGCTTATATAGAGGATCCAGGGAGTTAACCGGGTGAGCTGAATCTTTGTAATGACCAGGCTCCACCTGCCAGACTCCAGCAGAGAGAGTCGAGGAAGTCGTCCACTGAAATCTGCATTGGTGCATCTTAATTGCCTTAATTGCATCATCACTTGCGTCTTTTCCTCGCGTGTGTGGCTCGCCACATCATACCGCAATTTAACTGACAGTGATGAGCAACGAAGCAGAAAAAACGACAACTTTTCACAGAGAAGAAAGAACTTTAATTAAATATAGTGAGAGTCAAAAAGTTATTTTACACTTCAAAGTAAAAAAAACAACAAAAAAACCCCAACATTACCATCTTTACAGTAGTTTCCTCTGTACTCTTCCCCTCCACACTGATACTGCTGATAATGTGTGTGTGAATGATGACCACCACTTTAAGCCTGAACGCAGACAAGCCGTGATAAATGTTATTACTGTTGTTGGACGAGTGCTTCGATTGATACTTCTTTTAACCAAACCCTCTACTTACTCCTTCCTGTACAGATATTTATATATATGCACTATAAACAAAAAAACACCCCTCAGCTTTAAAACATATACATTTTTCACTCAGACACACACACTCGCAGACACACACACCCGCAGACACACACACACACACACACACACACACACACACACACACACACACACACACACACACACACACACACACACACACACACACACACACACACACACACACACAC
>JAVQJL010038952.1:0-33925 GCA_036024295.1 Nannoperca obscura
TTGTAGATCATGTGTTGCATTTGAAGAGAGCTGAGATGGCAGCATTGGTTGTCGAATGGCTGTCAAACATGCAGATGTGACCTTGATCATCCCTGAGGGGAAGAGGTGGTCATAAATCCAGCTGTTATGCCATGACGCCCCTATTAATTCTGCTGTGACACAGATGTGAAATACAACCAAGACATTTGAAGAGCTGTGGTAACATAGGTAACGATGAGATCACACTGCAGGTGAAACATTCGATAACATAAAGCTGGATCAGAAAGAACCACCAACAGTGCATTTATTTTTGTTTTTGAGCACTGGTGCTGCTGGATTCCAACATTTTTTGACATTTATTTAGAAATAGTAAACAGCTATGCTCTTGTCCTTGTGCATCAGCTAATACAAGAAAAGTAACAATCTGAGTAGGAAGCTCATGCTCAGCTGATATTCACAGCCTGAGGTTAGAAGAGAGTTTGACCACATATGAAACGCACCATTTAGCCCATGTTTGCCATTCCTCCCTCCACTCAGCATGAAGATAATTGGATATAAAACATCAGTGAAAAGTCATAGCTCTCCTCCTCCTACCCCTGCATGGCCTCACAGGTCCAATTCACACAATAAAACACCATTAAACCTCATCAATGGTGCTTTAAATGTGGTGGACAGAGGGAGACGCTTCAGTAGTCCATCTTATAATTCATGTGGAGGTAATTCTCTTTGACCTCAACCCCTGCTGGATGACCAGTTTCTTTATGTTTCCTTCTGCTGTGTCAAATCACAGCTTTCAAATGTTTGTTTTACCTCAGAGTCTGTTTTATAGTACATCTGCGATAATATAAAGAAAAAACCCAGCTCGTCACCATGTCAAGCCATGTAAAAGGAGCTCTCCGCATGTTGCAATTACTTTGACAGCCACGATTTCTCTTCTCTCACTCTCTGACACTTTTTCCTTCTGATGAAGGGCTATAGATTATGGAGCAGCGGCAGCAATGACTAAACAATCAAGTCTTCTTGACAACAATGCAGACGTTGCACGTTGTAAACTAGAAAAATCAGGTTGTAGGCCACAAGTCCCTTCTTTGGTCACCTCTGAAAATGGCGACTTAGACGTCTGATTACAGTGTGTCTCAAAAGGAAAAGTCTTTCATAAAATGATGTATATTAGGATGGAATAAAAATGAAAACAGATTGGAGATAGACTGGGGGTTGTCATTGGCAATAATGTTATGGGGTATTATAATACTTAAATAAACATTTAAATATATTTGACTTAGTCATGTAAGTGTGTGGATTTGGAAACACTCAACTCACATAGTCAAGTCAAGTATGATGAAAAAGAAAGGAAATTGTTTTAAATTTCGGATTCATTACTACATGGTATTAAAAACTAAACAAGCCCCACCACCACGATCTAACTTCAAGATACAGCAGGGAAACATCTTTGGATAAGTGTTTATTGAGTAAAGTTATTGTTAAGTTTACTGAAATGATCTTTATGGATCAATAATTTTATGCTATGAACTGTTGGGAGCTTGTTGGAGCTCCCAGCGTGTTTTTTTCAATGAGAGTGCTATAAGCAGGTTAAATGTGCATAGCTGCTGGTGTCAGATCATACACGTACCATCTTTTCAGTGCAGCCTGGCAACCAAGATGAGGGTAAAGAAAAACAAAAAAACATGGTTACACTGGTTGATTGTGTGCTCTATGTGGCCTATCAAGTAATATCAGCTCAGCATGGACTTCAGATGGGCAGAAACAATTGGAAAACAACAACAACAACTGCCCTCTTTAGGAATTAGTATTTACATGGTTCATACAACTTTTTAAGAGACATTTTCAAGCACTTTAAAGATACCTAAACCATAATTTCCAGACTCTCAAAGCCTATGAATAGTTATTTTAAGTTCCAGGAGACAACAAAAAAATTTGACGACGAGCTTGTTTAATTTAAAACATTAAAAGATGTTTGGTTTACATGAGGATGATGATGAAACACAAGATTATGTTGAAAATCAAGCATTTTTCAAGGAGTATATTTAAATTCAAGCATATTCCTAACCTTCAAAACATAACGGTTAAAATTAAGCATGTTCCAAACTTTCAAGAATTTATGCAATATCTGTATTTAGCTGTAGTAGTGCACACAATGTAGACTACTGTATAAGCCCAGCCAGTGATCCTCTCATCTGACTCAGGTAAAGCATGTCATAAAATGTTTTTAAAAGTACAAAAAAATGACTCTACATATAATGTATAAAAACAATATTTTTGTATTGCAGAATATTGTATTCACACTCAGAATTCATTCAGTAAGTTACCCTTCAGTCAAAATGGTGCTGTGGGTCAATATATCTCATATTCATCTCATTTATATGTTGGTGATGGAGTCTACATGCTATAGAATCTAGGGAGTATCAAAATCCAGAGATAAAAGGCCTTACACCAGATCTACTTATTAGGTTATTGGGCTCTGCAACCCTTACTGGATTGGGTAAGTGTGTGAGTGTGTGAGTGTGTAACAGGTGTAAAAGTGTGAAATATAGCATCAGTGACGGGTACAGCATAAACCTGGCCACACTTTTAATTTGGATTGGCAAGTCAGCTGCCAGGATGGCGATATTTTATCATCAAGTCGTTTTCTGAGTATCCCGCTCTGAAGCAGAGTGGCTCTCCATCATGTTTGTCAGAGAGGACTTTATTGAAGAACACTGAGGCCGGATTGGATGCTGAGCACACATTGATGTGTGTGGAAGGGGGTGTGTATGAGGGCAAGTATTGGTGGAGTGATTATATTGAATTTGCAGGCATCTGAGTTCCTTTGTTGCTAACAAGCCGTGCCCTCAGTCAGATAATGCATTTAAATTCTTTAGGACATCATATTCTTGGTAACACCGCTTTGAAAAGACCATATTAACAACATTCACATTCTGCTGTAATGCTGAAAAACAGGGTTTAATTGCTGCATTTTATGAAAAACATTGTGGAGTGCACTAGAATTATTTGGGTTTTTGTGTCTGTCCTGAATTTGTTCAAGGACCTCTGACTGAAATATAGTGCTTATGAATCCTCAAGGTAATGGAAAAGATGCTCTGCTGACAGGCAGTAGAGACCCAGGGTCATGTTTTTCCTTGCAAGCATAAATCTTGGCCTCCTCTTGCCCCCTGCCCGCCCTTCTTGTACATCTGTAGCAGGAGCCGTCTTTTGGCAATCTTGACTGATTGAGGGGCATGATATATATCCACAGGCCGGGACTATAGCAGGGAATTCAATTAAATGGAGGAACATAAATAGAAGATAAATGAATAAGTGCCCTCACCTCTCTGCATTGCTCTTTGTCCACATAAGAACGCATTAAATGCATTTCTGTAATAAGATTGTTTTGTGCCAACAATGACAGTGATATGTTAATTACATCAGAATTGTTCATTGTTGTGTAATTGTGGTGAAAGTACATATTGAGGTATACATGCATATTCATGCATATGCAGAAAAGCTATCACTGAGAGAGACAGGCAAGGAAAAACAGAGAGAGATCTAATGTCTGTCCTTGAGAGGGAAACTGTAGTTGTCATAAAGAACGGGACACATTCTTTCCTGTATGGCAGGAAGGCCTACTTCGTTTTTCACAGTGTGGTGAGGAGGACAAGAGAATCTCTCTCACTCTCCTCCATATAGGTTGCTAAAGTGACTTTTGAGATTTGATACTTAAACCTTGAAGGATCTGTTTCCCGCTCCCAATTTAGACCTGACCTTTCCAAGCAGCCATCTACCTTATACCTCCACAGGATAACAGGATAAACTCAGGGAAGGACGGCATCTGTCTCCACGTGCTCACCACTCAAAAACAGCTGATTGGGGACCAGCACTACTTACAGTATTGACATTGCTGTTGTTTTACTGCTTAATTTGCTGGGCTGCTGAAGTATTTATAGACCTTCTCATCCAAATGCACAGTATGTAAATTAAGCTTCATCATAAATAATCCATTGGCAAAATATGCTGCCCTATAATTGTGAAAAGGTACAAAATACTGGTTTCCTGCATTCATGTTGTGCCAGGGATTTTATTTTTTGCCCTGCAGTGTTATGGTTGTTTTGCTTCCAGCGAGGATCATTAATACTTGACTCCCCGTTTCAGATGCCCTTGCTCAACAAGGAGTTCTAAATCTGTACAAGAGGTTGGGAGGACACTCATCTTAGCTTTTGTGGGGCCAAGCCTGTCTTCCTTTTTAAGTAGGAACTAATTTATGCCCGGTGATAAAAAATACATAAAATAAAAGCAAGGAGTAGCCCGGGGCAAGAAATGGCAATAAGAGGTGTGAGCCCTCAATGGCAATAATTCAGAGTGATTTATAACTCTGTGACAGGAGGCAAAATGCTGCACCAGCATGTGAGTCAAATGCATTCCCATCATCATGAACAGAAAAGACAACCTGCACCTCAGAAAATTCTCAAATTTATTTTTATTAACTATTTCTAATGTATTATTTCACTTTTTTCCCTGATACGCAAAGTGTTGGAACATTATAAATCATTATCAACTCACTACCTTTTCCTGCTCAGTGGGGAAATACAATACAATTGTTGTCAATACAATAATATGTATCTACAGTAGATACATAATGTATTTTTGTGTTAATGTGTGTGCACTATATGTCAACTATGTGTAAATATACAAACAAAAAAGTGTTATTTTCAGAGAATGTATTGTTTTTGATTTCCTGAATCTGATGATAACTTACAATGATCCGGTCATTGGGTCACATCTATAAAGTAAATAGTATATTCATATTCACATCCACGTTATGGGCCTGGTCAGTGTACATTTCACTGTGCTCTCTAGCGATGAACCAGACCCAACACTTGAAGCTCTGACATTTTTACAACATGTATGAAGTTAGGTCATTCAGATTAAAAAGAGCTGATGATGCTTTCAAATATGTGTTAGGTGAAAAATGCTAGCTGTGGAAATATATAATGTGTTAGCATGTATTTATTCAAAGTATTATTTTCATCACCGTATTCACCCTACTTTACTCCCTCTGCTCCGTTCCCATAGCATCTGCTCTGCCCTCATTAATCAAGGGAGAGGTGGGCAGGGGGCTGCCACTTGAAATAAAGCTTGATCATCACATGGAGTGATATGGACCCATCCTGGCATTTTGCTGTTACTGTTTTTGTCGTGTTTTCTTACCCATCCACCCTCAAGGCTACAATGCTTGTTAGTTTTACTCTTGTGCTGTATCACATAGCCAGCTCGACATGGGCCCAATACCATCTGTTGGGGCATGTCACCCTATGACCAAGTGGAAAACATGACGGCTGTAAACCCCCTGCCCATATGTGCAGTTTAACTCAGGCTTGACAAAGCAGCCACCCCCAGGTACAGTATCCCAAGAGGGTCTCTGACTTTCTACAGCACGTGAGTGATGCTCAATACACCGGCACACCACACTGATGTATTCCCTCAGCAGCCTGGTGGGACCAGCAGACTGTGTGTCCTGCATTTAGCTGTTCATCATTTCAGAGGAGAATGAAAGTTCCTTTGAGACACTCTCTGCCATCTCATCCTTTCAAAAAATGCCTCACCATGCTGTGTTCTTGGTTGGCTGTAGGCTATAGAGACACATCACAGACTTGCTTGTGTAGACATATGTCACCACAGACAGAAGGAAAGGCATTTTGAGGCTCAAGGACACCATTAGGGGGGTGTCTCTGTCAAAGCTAAAAATGAAAACAAAAATGAATTCAGTCTAACAGAGTAACCTTGGTGCTTTCTAACAACAAGTGACAAACCAGTTAGTTATATGTATTTGTTACAGCCACCACCAGAACACAAACATTTGGTTCACCTCTTTGGCCAGTAACACATACAAATGAGGCCAATCCTGGACAACAGTATCAAGATATCTAATTAAGAAACCAAATAATACTACACATTAACCAAAACTAAGAGAGTCTCAATACCTGGCCAAAAATTACAAACGATGGGGGAAGTCTGGGTCAGCCACATAGTGGGCCGTCAGACCCAGAGCTTTCCCCCCCAAAGCTGCAAAAACTAGACTACCAAACCTCAATCCTCAAAAGAAAGAAACACAAGACCAGATACCAGGAAAACAGGACACTAAATGGTTCACAGACTGCAAATCTGACAGAAAGCGATCTCCTCCCCCCAAACTGGCCACCACTTAATTACCAGACCAGGAGCATCTGAGAATGAGAGAGAGAGAGAGAGAGAGAGAGAGAGAGAGAGAGAGAGAGAGAGAGATGGAGGGAGAAGAACACAAAAAGGGGAGCGTTTGGTTGAAGGGATACATATCCTGAAGGATGGTGCTGCCTGAGAAGACAAGTTTCAGAGTAAAAAGTTGTTTTCACTGTGGTTCCAAAAAGGTTTATTTGTGGAACTTGAGGTTTGATTGTCATTTGACGTTTTGAACAGTTTAACTTCATAAATGTTCTAAATTTGATGATTTCTTTTCATTTTACATCTTACAAATATTGCAGGTTGAATTGTTTAAACTTGTTTCCAGTAGGGACTGCCACTAGAAGTCGATGTGTGATATATCACAGTAAGCTGGGTTACCATTCTGTTGGGTTATGATGCACTAACACACAAGACTAAGAAGCTGACAGCAATGATGACATGAGAGGCACCAACTCATCAGCTGAACCCTGTAAAAAGAGCATGTAATAATTTTGTTCATTCATTACTGGAGATAGAAATATGAAATGGCATGCCAGCAATAAGTCTACCACTTCCATCTAACATTAACCTTTTAACATTTACCTTTTTTTGATTGAGAACCAACTTACCACTCTAAACAACCACTCTATGTAGCTGCTGCTTCTTTAATGAGTGTAATGAGCACAAAACAGCTTCTTCAGTATCACTCTGTCAAATGTGGCTCCTGACAGAATACATTTGCATCCATACACCCACATAAACCCTCTTACCCATAAGAGTCCACGTGACCAAGCTTTTGAAAGCTCTAAAGACTTTTATAGGGACAAGTGATTTTCAGAGCATTGATAACAAAGAGCCTTGTCATGGTCCATAACGTGTCATGTGCAGCAGATGTGATGAGTATGTGTTACCTTTTGGGTCGTTGAGAGGGACACAGTGACACCACACTGAGACCCTCCATCATCGAGCACCTCAGAGGGCTGTCATAGCCATGACAGAATATAGCCAAAAACCATTTGTATCCAATCATGACAGATAATGACAAATGCCCATCACAGTGGAGCTACAACCTGATTAGTGTCGAAGCATAAGAGGCTCTGGAAGGAAGTAGCTCGATAGCAAATGACTGCTGTGCTTGAAGCCTCCGGAGACAGTCATAGTTATAATGATGTGTGTTTCAAAGGCCAAATAATATCCCTATGATGAAAGTGCATCTCACCATGTGTTATCATAATAGGCACATGTTGCAGTCATCTCCACTGTGCTTGGCTTCAGTTCAGTCATTTGAGTGCCTCTTTGATTGAAAGGATGATTCTGGGGGGTTTAAACTATGACTTTCATAATCAGAACAAATTTCCTCATTGCCACCTTCACCACTTGAAGACCAAGTAATGCATGTTTCATTGTACTTCTACCCAGTACCTCAAAGACACCAGAAAGACAGCGTGGATACAGTACTTAATTAATTATGTGTTCAACTATTTTAGGCCAAGAATGATTTGTTTACCTCAAGTGGTGCACAAAGTTTCTGTTTTCCCTCAAGGGCTCAAACAAACCAGTCTTACATATTGATTAGCAGATGCCTTTTGCAGCCCTGAGCAATTGTTAGAAATTCAGCCCAGCCTTTTAAATGGATATCAGGGGTGAAGCATGTATAATCTATACACATGCTTTGAATGATTTATTACCTATTATTTTGGTATGGAACCAATTTGTTTCATTAAATGCATTTGTTTATTTATTGAGCTGTTGGGACGAGGTAAAAAATTAATAAGCAAATAATTGCCAACAACAGCACGGCTTCATGCAAGCCACTCACTGAAATATTGCTCAGCAAAGTGATCCTGAGCGACCCCCACACAGCAAACTCTTCCCAGCAACCTTTATTAAAAAGCCCTTACATGGCTAATGGAGTATATAATACGTACTCTTTAACTAATGCTCAGTTCAACATACAAAAAACACAGAATGTTTAATAAATGTAATTTTCCCCTAAATTATGTTTTTTCTTTAAAATGCCTGCTCTACAATTTTACAATTGTAGTGTGTGTGTGCATTTCCTTTTATAAATAGGAATAGTACTTTTCCTGGCTTCTCTTATATTTCATTATATGCCTATTTTAGCTACATGTCTTACACTGTTCTATTCATGTATCTGTAGCTGCATTTCGTCTGTGCATTCCTGTATTGTATAATGACAACAGAGCTGAACCTTGAACCTTCTCCCACTACCGACTACCTTGTACTGTAAGCAATTTTGATACCACTGCAGCAGTAGGATTTTGCTGTTTAGTGACTGACTGATTATGCTTAGGAGAACATCTTTCACTCGTGAACTGTAGCTACAATAACCAGCAATTAGTGTCCAGCTTTTTGATTTGCAGTAGTATTTGCAATTTGATTGACATCCATCAGCTAATTTCTTGTGATAAAATGGTAGACTACATTCATTTATTGTATATTTTAAGTATACTGCACACTATTGTTCAATGAAACAAAGAACCAATAGTTGAGGAATCCACTGGAAAGAGGAACAGCCTGGTAAAACCACAATTTCTCATTCTTTGTGTGCGTGTGTGTGTGTGTGTGTGTGTGTTTGTGTCTCCAGATAATTTCTACTGGAATCTCAGTGACCTTTAAATCTTCTGAAAAAGCCACCTCGTTTTAAAGAGAGTGAAGGTGGGAGGCTTTATTAAGCTTGTAATGTACTTGTACAGATTGTAGGTGCTACTTTTATGTTGGAAGGTCAATGTCTAACCATCAAGGTCTTACTTAAAAACATCTTTATTTATATGTTACATTTCTGACCTGAAAAGCAGAAAATACAGGATCGTTATTCTGCACTCTAACAATGTTGTGACTTACGTGACAACCAGGTTTGAATGTTATTGCAAAGGCACCCTTTCATTGTTCCACAACTGCATGAAAAGAAAAGTCACTACTGCAGTCTTCATATTTTTTCATTTAATCCTCATTTAATGGGACTTACAGGCATGGCGAGATGGTACAGCTGGATAAACTTCATGCAACATGAGGATAAATATACATTTACATCCTTCATATACATCTTTACTTTATGTCTTTATTTCTCAAGTTCATTGCAGCACAATAAGAAATGTTGTTGATGCTTCGTCTGTGCCCTGATATTTCCCCTGTTTCTGCTTTGACCACTGGACAGAATCATTTGAACTCTACGACTTTCACAGAAACCAGCACAGAATTAGATTGAAGTCATGCTCAGCTGGTCCCGTCTCTTACCGAATGTCATTGTTGTCATCGGTGGCTCCAAGGAATCTCCCATCAAAGGACCTGAATGCCAAATAATAAAATAAATATAATAATTTCCGATGTCCTCAAGTCATTCCTGTTTCTGTCTTCCCACTGTAATGCTAGAGATGTAACAAGATGTAATACAATAAAAACACATCTTAATATAATGTTTCAAGCACGTTTGGCAAACCTCTACCAAAACTTTACTTATATCTGAGAGAAGTTCAGGATGTTTAGCTAATGTTACAGCTGTATGTGTCTCCCTGCGTTGTTTGTCCCTTTTCATTTTCTGTCCTCTCTAGCTCTGGCCAGGTGTGCTACATCTTGGTTGCTCAATGTGGTGCACCTGGCCTGGGAATGATGTGCTGAAAAGCCTCTGTGACAGCATCCCAGGAGCGAGGCTTCTGGTCTTTATGTTAATACATCCCATAACTTTGGTTGTTTAAAATGGTTTTCTCTGTGGATGATTTGGGTCAGTGGTGGGGTGGTTGTTTGCCCCATAGGACCACCTAAGGGTGGGGTGTAACAGCTGGATATGACGCAATGGGTGTAAGGCCAAGTCCACTTTGGTCCAGACTAAAATATCTCAACTAGTGGAAGGATTGCCATGAAGTTTGGTACAGACATTAATGGTCTGCAGGGGATGAATTGGTGATACCCTGACCTCTACTGTAGCTCCACCATTAGGTTGACATTTATAGGTTTTAATGAAATGTCTCTACAGTGCTTTCTTTTATTTACTTTGTGATACTGAGCAACAGTGAGATGAATACATACTTGTGAAGTTGACTTCTATTCCACTTATTTACTGAACTGGAGACTATTACCATGCAATCCTCATTTGAATTCTTCCATTTGCTACAATAGAGAGCGGCAGTCATGCTGAAGCAGAAGGTCTGCAGTGAAGATGGCTTAACTATATGTGTGTTACTGAAATGATAAAACTACTGAGTCTTTCTTCAACTTCTCAACTATCTCTAGAGGCATCTCCAATTACAGTTATTTCTACCACAGCCCAGATGTACAGTTACATTTTTGAGAATGCGCCCATCAGTTATAGCAGCTACTTGTGTAGGGTCCAAAGCTAAGTATTAAGGCACATAACCCCTTAACACACAACTATAAATCCAGCTTTAACCCTTTACTAATGGGACAACAAATAGTCAAACAACCCATAAACTGAAGTTCTCCATACACAACAATGGGCTGGTGCTAATTTGTACAAAAACAGGGTTTTGGCTGTCAAAAGCAAACTGTGCAGCACACCTGACTTAACTTCATTAGCATTTGCCAGGAGTGAGTAAACAGCATGACTCGTGACAGATGCAGGCTTCTAGTCCTGCATTACGACGGATAGAGCAGTTGACGAATTGTTCCCAACAAAAGCTTCACTTGTCATCCCACTGTTGTGGAGCCAGGTGTGGCATGATAATTAATTTAGTATTTACATATTTTCCTAAGGCAGAGGGGCTGAATTGATTGAAGCATGTAGGCCATGCACTTCACACAAAAGCGGAAAGCTCCTCACATCTGCTTTCCGCCATGATTATTCAAATGGCTCCACCAGTCTGATCAACAGGCTGTTTATGTCATTTTGGATTCATTATAGGGGCATTAGCCAAACCGCTATCTTCAAAGCTATTGGATCTCTGTTAAAAGGGCAGTTTTTATTTCAGCTACTTTTATGGGTTTTTTATGACAGAGTGAGAGTAATTGGTTGAACCATTAAAGTAATAAAAGGGTGATCTGGTAATTTAGGATCATCTTTATTCCTTTTTCACCGTATGTGTCAGCTGTGTGTGTGTGTCCCGAAAAATTCATTCACAAAATTCATTGTCACCGCATCCCGCCACCCATTCTTTCATTCTCTTTATTTCCTCCAATTCCTTCTTTTTTCTTTTGTCATCGGAATTGAGAGCTGCTTCTCAGAGCAAGGAAAAAAGAAGTCGGTTTCACTCCACCGGCCAAAGTAATAGAGAAATGACAAGAGCAACAGGCAACGATTATTTACAGCTTTTATTTATTTATTTGTTTAGATGTTATCTGGTGCTTGGGCTGAGGAAGGGGAGAAAAGCAATATTCATTTTTTTTAATGACGCTGTCCTCCATAGATAATGTCCCAGTGTATATTCTTTCTCCTGGATTTCTCATGCAACAAAGTGTGCTTGGAATGCAAAGTGCTTCTCTTGTTCTTCCAATCAGACAAAAATGAAACTATTTTCTATTAGAAAATAAACTCTTTTATACCAGGATTTTATCTTATAGAATAACATAGTTTAATTATGTGGAAAACTACTAGGTTGTATTCAGCAGTACCATATTTATTTAATTTGTCTTTGCTTGATAATATCTTTATAGAATGAAGCCTGTATGTAGAATTCTATTTTCTTCCTGACCAATTAGAACAACATATCTAGTATATCACATTGGATAGTATGTGATATTATAAGTAACATAACCACTTCTGAGAACAGGCTGCAGTTTATTACAAGTTTCATCATGTTCCCTCTAAGTTTATCCAACTGTGCCATAAATGATTTTGTACATAAACGTCTAGAAACATCCTTTTACACATATGTGCGGTGGAATGACTCATTACGGCAAACTGGTGTAGCACTTGAAAATTAATGACTTATTGTACACTAAATAATGTGCCTCTAGAAATGACAGGGTTTCCTTTTAATGAGCTGCTTCGGTGCTGCTCTCCAGAGTCCCTAATGGAGGCATGTTATCAAAGCTAAATGGACTGGCCTATGCAGGGAAGATTCAGCAGGCAGGCTGTACTCAGATAACACATCCACTCATCCAACTCCCTGTAACTGACTCAACCTTTCATTAATTTTGCCATTTCTTTTTGATCTGACTTCTTTGTTTCGTTTTTCTTCACACAGTTTCTGTAGTTTGATCTTCAGCTTCATTTCTCACGATGTATTTGTTTCTGTAGGACAGTAAAATGGTGAAAATGGAATATAACATGGTTTCAACTGAAAAGTCCTAAATACTGCTACTACTACAGCCCATGACAATAACAGTAATAACTAGATCTTCAAGCAGGTATACAGTGTGAGCACCAAACCCAACTTGGATTCAAAGGAGCACTGACCTGGATAAAAAGCAAAAAATAAAAGAAAAGAAAAAAGGGACTCCAAATAATAAATAATAGAATTTATAGTAATGATAAAATCTTTCAATTGTGCTAAAGGGGAAAGTATTGGAGACAAGAGAAGAATTTCAGCCCACCTAAAACTCAATTATAATTGGAACAGCTTTTTGACATCTACATTTATCTTTGGGTTTCCACATATGCCATGGCACCTGTATGGTAAAAGTGCTGACCAGGACACAACCAATCTCTATGTAAATTAGAACATTCCATCTGATATCACTGCAGTACCCAAGTCCTGAAATACAGAATATTCAATCTTGGAAGATTTATCCTTGTAGATTCAATAGATATTGTAAAAACTCTCAATTTATTCCTCATCCCCTTTGACTGCCATTTCTTTTCTGTTGTTCCTCTTAGTTTCAGTATTGTGATGGTATGATACAGAGCAACAGTGAACATTACAATACACATTACAATCTGTCTGTTTTTACGTTAATGTGTTGTCAGTACAGGTTCTTCCAGCAGCAGTTAGAGACGTAGGTTTATAACCAGAAGGTTATACATGTGAAGCAGGGCACATGTGAGTGGGAAAATCAAAAGAGCTGTGCATTCCCCTCACTCATTAACACTGCTGGGTTGACCATGAGCAAGCATTGCTTTCAGTGAAACATCCCTAACAAATAAAAAAAACAGTGACACTGATAACCAGGCTGTACTGCTTTAGCATGTTTAAAGGGGGTGGCACCTCATCATTCAGACAGAATTAGGATCAATACAGTGTATTTCAGTGCTCACTTGACAAAAGAGTATATTTATCTCCAGACCTCAGCCGTATCATATTTGAACTGAGTGATTCATTTGCAAACATCCAAGCGTCTTATTAAACTTGCAAGTGTTTGTGCAAGTTGCAAGTCATTTTAATCTACAGGTTACAGTTTCCATAGTACCATACCTTTCACCAAAAGATGAAACAAACCGATGAAACAGAGTGAAACAATTATATGCCACCCATTAATCTACTGAAACTCATGAAAAAGCGAAGGTTTTTAAGAATACACTGGCTGTTTAGCTACACATCTCATAGAGAAGGCTAATGATTTGTTTGAAAGCCAGCTCACTGCTCCTGGCTGGGAAGCATGAATAGAATATAGTGAAGCAAACAAGCCCAGCCAGGTGTGCACGCTGCTAGAGGCAGCGAGATTGGACCAGAGCCGCAGAGCCAGCCAGCATGGCATTCAGTAAGGTGTGAGAGGTGCCCTTCTATGCCTCTAATGCATCCGGGGGGTGGTTGATTGATTTTTTGCGCAGAAGCGGGTGTCTTAATGTGCTAATGCATTGCTCTGTCACAGAGGGCTGCCTTGGCAAGCTGCCCTTTCCACAGACTGATCTGCTGCTCGATTGGATGAGACCAGGGCAAATAAATAAAGAGGGAGGCAGGGAGAGGAGGGCTGGAGGAGGAGAGGGACGGGCAACAAGCATGATTACACTGCCAGATAAACATAAACACATGGACACACAAACTCACACATGCTCACATTACTCTCCTATGCTTCCAAACTGTTGTCAAACACACACACAGAAAGATTATTTCACAACTATGTTTGCTGTTTCTTTACTGGATATTGATTTGACAAGGTGAGGCCCGGCTCAATTCAGACCACAGGCTCCTGTTGTTCTGTTCCTGATGAAGGATAACACCAAAATCAATATATTGCTTGACAGCATTTTCATGTGCTTTTACTTTGGTGAAAAGAGACCACCAATGGCTTATACTTATGTGTCATTGCAACTCTGTCTCCTATGTTCATATGCATCTATTGGGCTGTAGCAGTTTACATTCAGTGGCAAAATTCAGAGCCAATGCAGGATGTAGTGTGTGCAAAAATGCAAGGACGTGGAGGCTACAGAGAGGGTGGGGGTGACGCTCATGTGAACTGTTTTCCTTCAACACATTTGGAAAGTTCACATGCACTTTCATGTCGTCACTGTTGACATTTCATCTTTAACAAACTCAAATTCAAATCCAACAGGCTGCAGATTCTCCACAAGAGAGAGCTGTCTGGCCATTCATAGACTGCTTCTTGCACCTCCTATGGGAAAAATAATAATAAGAAGACATATTCAACAGACCATGTCAAAAATGCTCATAGAGACTAGAATTAAATCAGTTCCCAGTGAGGTATTTGAAGTATTTGGAGTAGCAGGACATTATTTCTGGAAAGAGATGTTATGTTGAATATTTTGAATGTAATGTGGTCAGCACTCCAAATTTTATTCCATTCACTTCCATTGTATTGGGGTCACAGCAGAAATCTCTGTGATAGAATCCTTAAAGCCTGGACACTATCCGGCAACAATACAATCTCCAGGGCTGGGTCAAGAGATAATTATATATATATATATATATATATATATATATATATATATGTTCTTTTGTAAATTAGGTGACCTCACCCTTTAAAATCTTTTGGGTGCTTTGTGTCAATGCCTTGCGTCCTCTGTGCCCTTGTCCTAAGTAGCCAATTTAACCATGACCACGATCTTTCTATAGCGTTGTAGTTGCCTAATCTTTTATTAAACATTTTAAGCTGAACAAATATTGTTAGAATTAGAAACTGCAAAATATCAGCAGGGTCTCTATCTGAATGTATTGTCAGCATATTGAAAGAAACATTCAGTGTGAATGTGCTGTCTGATATAGTGAAGAAAAGCATAATCCATGTGGCATTATTTTTATTACTTACATATGGACATAATTAATGTGTAGGAGATGTTGGAGATGTATATCTTGAGGAGGATTCTGTGCAGCAGCAGAGAGGTGGATGAAGCTGCAAAGTCACAGCCATCTCTCATTATTTAGCTCTTGCTTACTGTAATGTTATTACACTTTTAAAATAAATTAGCACCCCTCAAGTCTTACTGTTTATGGGCTTTCATTAACAGCTTTTACTCCCATGGCTTCTAATGAAACATTACAGTAAGAAAGAAAATATCAGTCATCTGCAAGTTGTCTAAGAGACTTTAAGTGAGCTAATTGTTCATTATTGCCCCCTTTGGTCTGATCGATGATAGCTGTGTTGGACAAAAAGATTACAGTTTCCTTAAACATGTCACAAGTGACTAAGCTTTTACTGCACACAGTTTTACTTTGACCAGACAGTTTCAAGAAACAAACGAAAACATAGAATCAATGTGCATGATATAGCTATGATATATAAGACACCTGCAGACTGTAGAATCTGGCATCCTAATGCTGGCAGCCAAGTGCCAATTTCTGTCTCGAGAGAAATAACTCTTCAAGAAGAGAATTTGTGTTGCCAAAAAATTGTAATTTGCGGCTTCAGTGGAGTGTTAAAATGTTATGACCCGAGGTGGAGCAGAATAGAGAAAGAAAAAAAAAAGACTTGGGAATTAGCCTGCATCAAAGGAGTCTTTGTAAGCTCCTTCAACCCTCCCCACCTCACTAACACACAATAAATATAAACAATAATTGTTTGAAATTATGTGTACGTGCACAGAGATACTACAAGGCAAACGCTCTGTAGACAGGCTAACACATTCGCATACATACAGCAGCCTCATGTTGAGTGCATGATGGGATAACAGGCTCATCTTGTTGCCACATAACCTCCACTCTGCCCTGCCCCTGTGCCCTCTGTAAACTCTGTTCTGCTCATGGGAACTATAGTCAGGAGGTTTTATTCCATAGCAAACCACACGCTCACTTGACTGCTCCCACAGGTACTGGTGGAAAACCAATGTAACATTTGAGTGCAAATGGCAAACTCTCACCACAGGAAATGTAAACTGCAGGGCGCTGGCTGTTCTCTGCTGTGATGCTGAAGTGAGCACTGAACTCTCAATCCACAATCATGGCACCCTACCCGGCCCTCTTTGCCCTCTCTATCTGTTTCTCTTTTTCTGTTTTTCCCCTCTCTGCAGCAAGTGTAGGGTAAACACAGTGGGTCAGGTAAAAAATGGTTTGCTTGTTTGTATTTCTCCTTAAAGCTCCAGAGAAGAGCCAGTGCTCCTCTGCTTGCTCGCTGCTGTGGTTTGCTTTGGAGAAAGTGCTCCTTTAGGTTCCAGCATGACTATATAGCTTCACAGCAAAGTGTTTGTAAGTGCTGTCTTTGTACTGTAGTGGATGGTAAGAATATGCTAACAGAAAGCGTGCCATGTGTTTGCATTGTGTGATTTACTCATATCTTATGCTTCAAACACATTGCAGACCTTGTCTTTTCTCTGTCAGTAACTCTCCAAAGAAAAGCCATCCCAAAGTGCCAGTGGTTACGCAGCATCCCTGAGAACTGTAGTCTGACGTTAATGCCTTTTGTACAGGGCTTAGAGTTCACTCCATAGCCCTCTCATCCACACCATGCTGGGAGCAGGATTGAAAAGGTAACTTTCAACATGAAAATGTGAGCCAGTTCAGATTATCGGCCCGCCTTAAAGTCAACAGAATTCACTGGCAAGCTCACATTTAGCAGTCTGCTCTCTGTCAGGTTTTTTGGCATTCCCATGCAGCTGTAGCCTGCACACTACACTACAATGTGTCCTATTTACAGACTCATTTAAATCACATCTACTTTATTCATGGTTAAATTATGTAAGAAAGAGAAATATCCTATTATATTCCCTGTTTATGTAAAAACATCAAATGCTCAACATGATGCCTAGGTTTTAAAACTAAATGTATAGGTTACTGGTAAATGTAGAGGATTAAAATAAATTTAATTTAATCCTAATGCTTGTAATCAATTCATGGTCCACTCTGACAGGAAGTAACAGACTTCTAATTACAGGTCTTTTTTTAATTAAGAGGTAATAATCATGTTGGCCTTTTTAAGTACTGCTTTGCAGTTTGTTTTGACCTCTGCCAGGTGGATGGAGTTAAACTCATCATATGTGCAACATTTGGTGGTCATGTAAAATAAAAGAAACAAGATGAAGTACACAACATGGCCAAAAGTTGCAAATGTTCAATCAAAGACACTAAAGGGCACCTGGGCTAAAATGTGCAGTGGGCTCTTATTGACCCCCAGTTCCTCTTTTCTAACACTCTCTTTCTGTGTGCATACTTAATGTGTTAAGCGCCACTTAATTTTTTGAAAAGCACCGTGTAAGCACAATATATGTAACACAAAAACAAAAAATCAAATAATAAAGGCCTTGAAACTACATTTTTGCTCACAGCCCCTCTGCAAGATTGGCACTCAAGATTGGGAAATAAAGCAGTCATCGCCCTAAGGCTCCTATAATGTTAGCTGAGAATGTGCTTTAGTGGTTTATACAGTGCTAATGAAATGAGTAACGCCTGCAAATGAGTCCAAACCACAACTTTATTTAAATAGACAAACATTTTAACATTCTAATTTTTTATTAGACAAAAATTTGCCATCAATTATATTACCACAAGTTAATTGTCACATAGTGAACCTGGAGCCTTCAGGTCACCTGTGGACCCTGTGCCCACTTTTCCCAGTTCCCAGCCTTTAATTGGAAAACATTACATTCCAAAACCATGGGAATGTATCTGCTGCTCTAACAGCCTCCACTCCTCTGTGTAGGATTAGTAAGGCCCTGGATCACAGTTGGAGTTTCAGTTCATCACAAAAGTGCTGCATGGGGTTGAAGTCAGTTCTCTGTGCAGGCCAGTCGTGTTCTTCTACACCAAACGGCCAATAAAACTTTTCTCTGTGGACATGGCTTTGTACACTGGGGCAGGAAAGGGGCTTCCCAAATTGTTGCCATAAAGTTGGACGCACAGTATTGTATGACATATAACTGGATGCTGTAACATGAAGATGTCCCTTAACTAGAACTAATGGACCCAATCCAAACCATAGAAAACAGCCCCGGACCAAAAGTACACAAAAGTCTGTTGACATACTTTTGGCCACACACTGTGTACATATGTACACAACATATTTGACCAAGGCTTGTCCTCTACTTGTGCTGGAGTCAGAAAGGTCCTGCTAACAGCTGAGCTCTGCAGCCCTCAGCCATGTCAGCTTTGGTTATGCCGTTGTTGAGAACTTGCTCATGTTCAGTCATGAACCAGAGAAATTGGACTGGGGGAAGCAAAATGCAGTCCCATGGCTGTCATAGCAACAATGCTGTTTGCTGCTTCTACACTTGTGAGTGACCTGTCATTTCTCGACTTCACTCACGCAGTGGTCGCCTGGTTGAAGTGGTAATGGCCAAAAAATGGAGTTCACATCACACGGGGTCATTATCTGCAGAAGCACATTTGATAATTATGTCTGCAGCTGTTCTTTATGGGTCACTGCAGACTGCTGTTAAAGCCGTCAGTCAGAAGAATATGTCAGCTCCTCCCTGCCGATCGGGCTCATCTACAATATGGATACTCACACACTAGTAAATGTCATCACACAGACTGAATGCAAAAATGAAAATACAGGCTAAAAACAAGAACCCATGAGTAAACCCTCTGTAACAATGATGTCCACTCTTTTGGTATGCTTAGACATTTTGACCGATAACATACACTTTTTAGGGGTGTTTTTATTGAATCCCAACTCCCTGTCCGTTTGAATGTCACATTATGGCAGGAGGTTATTCAGAAGGAATCCAGCCAGGCAAGGTCAGATGAGAAGAGAAGAGTAGTCTTTACTAAACTACAGGGAATGCATAATCACTAGTAAGGCACAGTATCTGTTTCTACAACTTCATCAGCCCAGACCCTAATTAAGACTAATAAGTAGGCACTGGGGAAACAGGCAGGCTCAAAAATCTTAATTAATGTGAGGACCCATGATGTCTGGGCATAACAACTTCCTCAGCACCTGCTTAGCACGAGACAGCACATTAACCTACCGTTGCTTGCAGGTCTCCAGACAGTCCGCAGACATCCAGCAGAATCTGTAACAAGCTGTTGCAACCTTTGATTAGCAGTGCAAGCTGAGCTGGTCATGCCAATGCAAAATTGATCAGTTGAGAAATGGCCTTGCTCTATCCATAGCAATAACCCTCAGTCATTATGAGCAAGAACACCCCTGGAGCCATGTATTTCATGGATTATCAAATATTGTTTTAATTACACTGTATCAAAAACCATTTGCTTTGCTGCATTTTTGTCATTGCTAATTAACAATATATTGAGTTTGAAGCTGTCAGTGGAAAGTGTTTGTAATTTTGTGTATACATTGTTAATGAGCACAGATTCATTATAATGCGGTAATGTGAAGTTTTTTCACAAATATAAAAAGAAGAAGAATTAAATCAGATGTAGGGAGACACTTCAACAAACCTAAATATATTAAAGTAAGATAGACAAACCAATGCTGAAATTTGTAAATCCTCTACACACTGCTTTAACCTACAATGCAAGGGTCATGTAATCGATGGAGCCAAAGGCATCAGCAAGCTAATGTTTGGTAGCCGTGTTAGCTTGTCTACTTGTACTGTAAATATCGTAAGGAAGCACAACTCTCGCTGAACAACATGTGATATAAACTATGCAAACATTTTAAATCGTTAAAATTATTATGACAGCAACCAACTAAAGTTAACCTCTCCAGACATTATCCATTCTGCAAATTAAAAACGTGGCTTCTTCATCCCTTCAATGTAAATAACATTCCATTTCTCAAAGTTTCAAAACTCAACTGCTACTCAAATGTGTCCATTGTAACATCTTTAAAAATAAAAACTCATGACAAAAGAAGAAACTTAAACCCACAGCCAGCATTGTCTGCATTACATGATGTAACAGAAGTCAGCCAGCAATAAACTAAGCTGCAGATTAGCTCACTTGCAGTAATGCTAGCTTGGCTACACCCATGGACCCTCCATGCCTTCATTTTGCAAGTCTCAATTGTATTTTTATTAAATACTTAAATATTAAATAAAAGTTCTGTCATTTAAGCACCACAACATTTAAAATTCAACCTTCTGTCTCTCATAAAAAATATCTTTCACCTTCCCTCATATGGTAAAATGTGGTGTTCTGCCTGTCAAGTGAGGGGGAAAGTGCACCTATTGGTGAGTTGACTGATGCAGTGGGAGCCAAGGTCAAGTAAATGAGCATTGATGTTCCTCCTACTGTGTTATCTGGGCCTGACAGACTGTTGAGTCACAGGGAGGCAGCCCTCCTTTTAGCTCATTTAGGAAGACATTACACCAAGCCATGCCGAGAGGGCACCTGCTGAGTCAACCTTCCTCTGACACTAACAGGAAGAGAGAAAAAAAACAATTTAAAAACCACTGGCCCAGAGAGTATTATATTCTAATACAGTGTCAGTGATTAGAGATCTAATATATTGCTGTACAATATTGTGATACAAAAATGTGATATCAGGGAATTAAAAATGTGAAAGTATATAAAAAGAGTAAGGATGAAAACAAAGGTTGTGAACCCTTCATCAGAACCAAAGCATGAGCAGACACTAATATATTGAACCCCTATCAGAGAGTAATTCTGAAAGCTTGTGTATTTCTTTCCGTGTATCTGAAATAAAAACCCTGACTCTTCAATATGCTGTGTTTAATGTCAGTTTGACCACTAAATATTCATCCAGCAGCTTGTGACAGTGTCAGTGTCAGTATTGTATATATAACCTGCTTTGTGAAGCGGTTGGAGTGTGCGAGTGGCAAAAGTGTAGCTGTCAGACTAGCAGCTGAGGATGATGGGACGGGATGACCTGGTATGGGGAGGGGGTGAAACCGTGAGCTTGCATAGTTTGACGCTGGGGATCGTGTCTGGCCCTGGAGCAGAGAAACAGGAGCAGTGAGGTGGAGAGGTCGGTGTTATTAGATAGCATTAGATGCGATGTGGCACACTCCAGTTTCTTGTTGAACACAGCAGAGAGCTGTGGGGACCTCGCAGGAGAACAGACGTTGGCTCTTGATTGACAAGGCTGCAAGCTTTAACAAACATAGGCTGCTATGAAATGAGGGCAAAACAAGTAAGGGTGGTGAAGAAGAGTAAGAGCTAGAGGTCAAATGTGCTCAGTGGACTGCCAAAGAAGAGCAGACTGCTTGTCTCAGACTTAATTAAGCCCCACAGGATCAAAGTGATTATAGCAATATTCAAGCCTGAGCAGTGAGATGAGTCTGATGATGATCTGAACAGATCAATGACAATGACATCAAGTTCCCCTCTATGTCTACTTGTTGCCCACGTCTAAGCCCTGATATCCCATAAAACGAATTTATGCTCATTTTGCTAACTGCTACGATATCCCACTGCCCTATTTTCTTCCATTCCTTTCACAGTGCGCGTGGCAGCAGGTGACAGGTTTAAATAGGATTTGCATCTGAAACCTGCAGGAATGTGAGCATAATTCATGCAGAGCAGATTGCATGAAGATTCTAATAGAAGAGAGGGGGAAAGATGGAAGGCACTGCGTTTGACCTTGAGCGCAGAGCTGAGAGGAGATTGAATAGGCAAGATTGGAAGAGAGATTTAAAAAGATAAAGGTGAAAAGATTAAGGGAGCAATAATGCTGTCTTGTAAACAATAGCTTTAGAAAGATGCTGGAATAAAAACACATTATTTAAAAAATACAATCAGACGTTAAATTTAGGTAAAGGTTTCACAGTAAAGGTTTAAAAAGATATTTTAATTATGTGTAATGTTTACTGATATTTAGAAATATCTCTGTAATTTCACCATACATCACATTAAGCCTGAGAATTTAATTAGTAATTGAAATATAAACTAGCCATTATTTAATTGTAAATCAAGCAAACCGGCAAATGAAAATCTCAATAATAATAATAATAATAATAATATCATATTTTCTTTTTCCCGAAGAAACAAACTGACATACTGAGAAAAACAGTGACGAATTATGTATGGCTTAAATGTTTTGGGATTGGAATTTAATATTTTAGTGGAACTATTTTTCTCTCATCTGCCAGCAGAGTTACCATAACACATGTAACGATCACACACTCCAGAAACAAATATTTGTAAGTGCAGCTTCTGATAGCTGATGCTTCAAGCTCTCTGCATAATTTGCACGAGGAAGAGTTGAGATCGCTCTATTTGGCGCATCACAAATGTGCGTCTCAGCTTATTTAGTAGAGCAGTAGGGATCCACAAAGAGTCTACAGTCATGCTAGTGGCTCTGTGAGGCGTTCAGACCAAAAGCCCATACATCCCATACATTCATCCGGTGGGGAACATAAATGTCTGTACCAAGTTTCAGAAATATCCATTTGAGAGTAATCAAGATTTTTCACTCATGACAACAAGTGTCAACCTTATGGTTGCGTCAGTGGAAAAGTCAGGTTCATCAATGTCATAAGGCTTCATCCTCTGGGGACCACGCATGTCTTTACAAAATCTCATTTATCCAACAATCCAATCGTTTTTGAGATATTTCCATCTGGAACAAGGTGGTGGACCAACCATCATACCAACATTGCCATCCCAAGTCCCACTCCGCTAGCATGGCTAAGAAACCTATTTCTGTGAAACATAAAATGGTTTAAACAATCTGAGAAATAAAGACCAATCTGACAGAGACAACCTGTGAGGAGGGTTGCAAGTAGACAAGTAGCTTCATTTTAAGGTGTCTCAAGCCAAAACCTTTGGGAACCACTGTAAGGCCAGCTGCTATGTTCATCAATGAACCTTCACTATATCCACGTCCTTCTGCCTCTTTCTCCTCCGTGACAGCACAGAGACAATGGAGCCTGTGTGTTGGGATCTGTGGTCAGCTCATTAATGGGGGTCTGTCAGATGCTCCCATTACATAGAGCAAAATTCAACAGGCTGGTCTTTGTAAGTAGTCTTTTTAGCTTTCTAACAGACAGGACTAATCAAGACCCATTAAAAAGTGTCTCAGGTTGTTTGACTGGGTTGTTTATCTGTTTTTAAAATGTGAAAACTACACATTTTCCAGTCATTCATTTCATTCATTCTCATTTCAAATCTGAAAAGGCCCTCTTGATGACAACACAAATGATTTAAAGAAACATTTGGGTGTCTCATCTGTCAGAAAGGGGGAAAAAAGGAAAGAAAAACTTTTTTTGTCATTTGCCAGATACTGTGGGCCACTTTAATAGTGTTTGTTTTTTGCTGTATTCTTACTGTTGGTGTGGGATGATTGATCATGCCTTCTTCCAAGGTCTGGCTTGGCTCCCTTTACCTAAACACTGTATCATATTTTCACCCATTGTCTGCCTGGAGCTGACAGATGGAATCACTATATCTCCTGGTGACTCCTCATGACACCTTCATCACTAGAAGCTCCTCTGTCCTTGAACATTGATTGTACCACAAGCTTAATCTAAACAATATATAGTTCCTGCCAGAAAACCTTTCAGCCTATCAACGTTTTAGCCCTTTTCCCCCCCTTGCTTTTGTGATCATTCCATTACTGACATTGTTCCTCTTAGCTGCTCAGCCTGTCTTGTGGAGCGTTGGATATCTGTAGGATTAAGATTACAATTGGGTATAGAAACAGAGTCAATCATGAGGCTTTACAGCAGTTTGCTTAAAGCAAAGAGGATTCACATGTGGTGGAAGCACCAGATCCACATTAAATACTGGTGTAACAAAATACAACATAAAATACACAGCAGCTAAGTGCCTCTAGAAGATCCCAATTCATGCAAGAAGATGAGGCAAACAGAGTAAGTGATGGTGAATGACGAGGCTTCTCCAGAGGGAACGTGTCAGTAAATCAGTCACTTAAAAAACAAATAACATCAAACATGTGCCAATAGCCTTGTCAGCAAAAGGAGCCATCATGGAGTAATTTTATATGCTGTACAGTTATATCTTTCACCTCCTCAATAAATAAGATACAGGGTCGGCATTAAATTTGAGAGGAATGCACCTGAGTTATAAAATGGCTGAGTTATGAATCAAAATGCATTCATACAAGAAGGGTGGGAAGAGAAATGAGCATGCTGGAGGTGCAGACAGATTTAAAATTCACTGTTGCTGTGTAATGATAAAGCATGGCTACACTGTGGCAAAGCACAGGCTCTCTCTCCCTACGCATACGCTCAGATCAAGTATTTGTCAGACCTTGTTTTGTGGGCGTTTTGACTTATTCTTAATCCCTGTTATTTGCTGTTGCCCAACAACAGCCGTGGTCCCCATTTTCCAATGGTAAAATTATGCTGAGCCCAGCAGGAAAGTAATGAAGGCACTGCAAACCAATAAGGGAATCAGAATGAGGGTGCTTACAAAATAACTATTTTAGGTTGAGAGACCACAGGCTGTGTGTGTGCGGAGGGTCTGAAAAGAGTCAATTTGAAATACGGAACAGTGTAGAACAAGAGGAGACAAGAAGATAAACTGCATTTAAAAAAGTAAGGAGATGGAGTGGGAGCAGAGTGATAGGAGAGTAAGATATGGGAAAGGAGAGACAAATCAGTCTCTGAGTTCCTTTCCCACTGAGGGTTGTGTTGCCCAAAAGCTGCCTAAGTAACAAAAACTAATCCCTCAATCCAGGGCTAGTGGAAGGGGTGATTTGTAAATTGTGCCCTTTTCAACCTGTTTTTTTTCCAGCTTAATATCGACCGCTTTTTCCTCTCCCTCCCTTCTCTTTTGCCTTCATTCCCTTTGCACATGGTGGAGAAATGTGCCAGTGCCTGGTAACATGGACTGGGTTAATGTCACAGCACCAGCTAACATGCTTTCACACATTCAGTTAATATAGTTTCTTCTCCTCTGTTCCAGTTCATTTAAATGTTCTCTCTCTCTCTCTCTCTCTCTCTCTCTCTCTCTCTCTCTCTCTCTCTCTCTCTCTTTCTCTCTCTGGCTCTGTCTCTCTTTCCCTCTGTGGAGCAGAGGTCTAGTGAGATACAGGGAAAGGAGGGATTAGTGTCTGCTTGCTTCATTTCAATGCCTCCAAAGAATCAGAGACTAATCCTGGCCTCAGCTGCCTCGATGCTTCGGCTCTGTTTGCACTCAAAGGCTGTGCCAGTGGGGAGCAAGTGTGCCACGTAGATGCCACAGAAACAGCCAAATAAGAGGCTTTGTCCTCACACATAGCGCTAATTTCTCCTCAATCCAGGTGTCCGTGCTTCCTTGTGTTTCTGGGGTTTAAGCCAGTTTGGCATTAGGAGAGTTAAACCCCAGGAACAGGGCTGTGAAATACACTCAGGGGATAAACATGGTCAGAGCATTGTCTCATTTCTCTACATAGACTTTTGAATATTTTGGTAATAAAATGCATTCTAGGCCCTTTGTAGAAGCTCAAGCTACATTTCAAGAACACCAAAATATGTAATTTATTAGAACAGAAAAGCAACAGCACATGTGGTGTCGTAAAGTATTTATTATCAATGCAAACTCAGAAAACAACATGATTTAACCTCTTGAACCAGAAGCTGTTTTTCACTTTATTTCTCAGCTTGTGGCATAATCACTACTTGACCAAGGGTTGGTTAAGCCAAATAACAAAGAAGAAACTGTTTTTTAAAAGTTAAAACTTTTAACTTATATTACAAACTTGGCTCCGATTTCCAAGTGTGTGTGTGTGTGTGTGTGTGTGTGTGCGTGTGTGTGTGTGTGTAGATCCTAAAATCATAACTCCACACACACACACAGGATGGAAATAACATGATGCGTAGAGCTGTAAAGCGTCATGGAGGGCATGGGATGAGCTGATGGATGGACCTTATGTACCCACAGCCACTAGCCCACAGGTAGACAGGAGGGTGTCACATTTAGCTGTAGTGGTTTTTATTTACTTGCACAGATTTGGGTATATTTGTCTCTGTGATTTTTGTTGCCACCTCAATACAATTGAAATGACAAAGCGACGAGCAACATCTCTTTGCAGAAACACAGTCTCCTCTACTCTGCGTAACCTCCCGAACTCACTGTGAACTGTTCTAATTGAAAGTACTTTCAACCAAAGACAGTGTTTTCATTCCAAACTCTTGCCAGCATGTTGTGTGGTTACCCTGAGTAGGAGGGATGCTGTTTTAGCAGAGAGATCTTTCAGTTCTGTGACTACAACAACAATACAATTCCGTTCACTGCCACTGTGGTGAAATGGCAGTAGAAATGTCAGGGACAGAAATTCAAAACCTTGGAAAAGAAAACACAAACTGTCTGAATGGCTAGACACCTAGATTTTGACAATATTTTTGTTTGTAATGAGGACAAACTGACCATTTTAGCCTGAATGTCTTTACAGATTTTTATAGTAAAATTCCCATTGTTTTTCTTTTTGTCTTAAGAAGCCATATGAAATGCGTTGCTTTTCATGCGTCAAAAAGAAATTGGTCATTGTACTCTTGGCTGCACAGCTAAGAAAATGCTTCTTGTAAAGAGAAGAAAAGGGAGAAAATACAAATGAGCTGCTGTTTGCACACCAGAGTGTACTTAAGGAAACAAAGGCGTTTTATGAAATGGAGGCAAAAGCGAGTTCCAATTTGAGAACAAACAGAAAATATAATACAGTAATGACACAAACTGTGGAACACAACAGGAATGAAGTGCAACACAAACCACTCACACAAAGGTAAA
Organism: Nannoperca obscura; assembly: GCA_036024295.1. NCBI lineage: Eukaryota > Metazoa > Chordata > Actinopteri > Centrarchiformes > Percichthyidae > Nannoperca > Nannoperca obscura. The sequence goes on from JAVQJL010038952.1 coordinate 27,012, forward strand.
ACCTTCATCAAACAAGCACCTATTGGCTATTTTTCACTATGTTGCATTCAAACTTAAATTAAACATGATCCATTTGTAAGATGTTTGTTAGACATTTGTAATAACTAAAGCTATATTTTATTCCAGCAACTTTCGGGATTGTAGTGTTGGTAACCTTTTATTAACAACAAGCTCACATGCTGACATACCTTGGAGCTCTCTTTGACACTGATCTTTCAAAACGGTTTATGTCAACTAATTAATGTCCCATTTAGGTGGGATCCAGAGATAAGACAAACCACTGTCAACTAATCTGCTTAACCTATAAAGTCCATGGCGATGCACAGAGGCTGTCGCTACGAAAGCAACACTTGACAATACTTGGTAGTAAGATAAATACATTGTGGGTTTTAGTGTATTCAGGGGAATTGCTAATAGTAAAATCATAAAATAATTCCAGCTTTGGCCTTAAAGGTCATACATTTAAGATTAGCTGATTATGTGTGTGGAGCAGCCTTGTTTTATCCTGGTTTATCCTGTCTTGTAATTTGCCAGAGCTGTACACTGTCTGTGTGTGTGGGTGTCTGTGGGGGTATATGTGCGCACGTCAATGAGTGCATGTTTGTTGTTCTGCAATCTCTGTTCACTTGTTGGCCTGGTTGGGTTAAGTGGATGATTGTGTGGAGAGATTGGGAGGGGAGGGCTCCTGCTCCCCGGACACACTGCTTGTTCAGCTCCTTTATTTTTTTCTTTTTCCTCTTCTTATACTAGAGTTTCATACAGAAGAACTGTACCTCTCCCAGCACTATATTGAGGGTATGCAACATCCACACACACACACACACACACACACACACACACACACACACACACACACACACACACACACACTCACAGCCTTCTCTGGCACACAAGCCCAAGCAGCAGTCATGGCCCTAAAGGCTGATGAACAAGCCATAATTCACTGGCTCCTCTGTGACTGGACTGACCTTGTTTAATGGGGGAATTGTTGTGCAATTATCAACCATCTATGTGCTTGTTGCACCTTTTTAGTAAAGTTCCAATCTGCTGATTGAATTGGGTATATATATATATATATATATATATATATATGTTAAAGAAAGAACACACCATGATACCAAACAGCACATTGACTACTTTTCACCCTTTTAATAGGCAGACTGACTGATTACAAGTTTGAAGACACCTGTGATGCTAATTACAGGACACATCTTAGTTTAACATGTCCCTATGGGTACCATTATTTCTGTCGAGGCCAGTCTCATTCATTTGTTTTTTTTTATTATTCTGTTGAACCACAAGTCAAAAGCAATGTCTGATTGTCATTAGTTGATTTTCATATATTTTTAAATGTATTAATACTTTTGTCAGTTTCAAGGTATTTCAGTGACCATTGTGGGTTTTTCTTTCTTTAACGGAAGGGTACCAACCATTTTGTCCACATGTGTAGTAGAAAATGGTTGGGAACCACTGTATTCTGAAAAGTAACTTGTAACAAAAGCTGTCAATTAGACAACTGCAACAGAGATGTCATGGAGTCATGGCACTACTGGAATGTTACAAGCATGAATCCATTGGACATCTGAGGTTAGATTTGTGAGTTTTTTCAAATTAATTGTCTTTGTAAAAAAAAAAAGCTGTCAGTACCCTTGTAAATACTTAGCTACATGATCATAAATGAAGAGAACTAGATACTAGTTAGTGGGTTGGATAGGCAATGAGACATAACTTGTCTCCTTCTATGTTCTAATAACACCAGAGAAAAATATAGAAGAATGGTTACATTTGGTATACCAAATTGTCTGACTTTAAATGGGGCAGAAGTTAGAGGAAGAAAAATGACATAATTCTGTTGATTTCTAGTCATGATTCTGTTTGTGCTCTGCAGTAAATGCCATGTTCCTTACATATGAATCTTGGATATGAGTCACAACCACATACTGTAGAACAATCTGGAATTTTTAATAACTCCACAAAAGGAAATAGATTCACTTCCCACAGCATGTTTCATTTTCAGATTATTTCATGAATAAATCATTCATAGGAGTAACATGTATGCACATACACTCTGGAGTGGCAGTTATTAAATACAGTAGGTAAATCTTTTTTATTATTATCTGTGGCTATACAAAGCTGTCTTTGTTTATCCTTTCCATGCACAGTATGCTGCATGACTTCCCTTCCAGGCTCTACTTTTTTTTGCTGCACTAACACTTCTTAACAGCAAATCTCATGGTTATGTTTCCTTTTTTTATTCTAATCTTGTCTTTAAAATAACAATAACTGATTATTTTGGCCACGTGGGATAAGCGGAAAGAGGCTGTGAACGTATTATATGTCTTCTTACCTGCTAAATTCTCCACCATGTTCACCAGCTAGGCTCAATCTGTGTCTGTCTGCTGTTTGATGCTGAGCAGGTATACAGTGGGTTTTTACAGCAACTTCTTTAAAAATCAGCTGCATGCTGTCACTAAAATCAACTCTATGACAGAGAGACGACAGTGAACCAAAACACTTAAGCTGCAGGCTGTACAGCTAAACAATGAGCTGAAATTCACTTTAAGGCTCTGTAAAGCCGAGAGAAGCTGCAGATTCAACTGATAATTCTCTGTATGGTCATGATTACAAGTGACCACTTTCACACACATTTTAATTTGATTACATCATAAAAATATTGATTACAGATGGCTTATTATTAAGATACACATACACACACTACCCATTACTTGAAAATGGGAAACGTTGCCAGTGGATATCTTAATTTCTCTTAAACTTTTGCCTACCAGATTGAAACCTTTTTTTTGCTGTTCTGCTTTGTTTCTCTTGGTTATAATCCTGCTGGTCATACATTTAAGATTAATAACTGAGAAGAGAATTCTCTTGGCAGCTTCAACTACAGTCAAAATGGTTATGCTGAAAAGCAAGTGTGTTTAACTGTAGTGTGACTACTATTAATCCTTGTTTTGAAATGGACAGTTCCCTAGGTTTACACTGGGTAATTATAATGGTGTAAATGTTTTAGCTCTTGTATCACAACTCCATATATATGGTGTGTATACCACTCCACACTCTGAACCTTGTGTACCCTATGAGAGCTAACTTTAGCAAACATTTGTTCACATCTAATTATTTCAGTGTGTTTACTGAAAAGACTAGAAGCCTTACGCACACTTTCCGAGTTCAAACACAACTGTGGTCTACAGCACAAAGAGCAGATCTACATCATCAGCTCATTTGAGTTGAACCTGCTAGCTGGCAGTAATTTATCTCTCATTAATCACAATGTTTTGTAATTAGCTGGCAGGTCGGGGATTGCCGCAACTGAGGAGTCAACATATCCAGTTCTCCATTTTATAAGTGATTCCGTAGTGCCTGCCTACGTAAGTCTCACCACATCAGGATGGAGATGAGGCCTACTGAAGCTACATATGACAACCATGAACATCTGAGACAGTTGACCATGTCTGTGTGGCATTGTCAGCAATGACAAATTACACATACAAAATAGGTAATTTTGAGAGATCGTATGAAACATGAAAACAAGTTTCAAACAAGAAATTATTACCTAAACTTTCTTTTGTAAAAATCCATTACAGACAGACGTCCTGCTTCAATTCTGTATTTCCAGCATTGTAGGTGTACGCACTTTCAGTTTGACTTGCAAAAATAGTGGTTAGGAAAATCTGGATAATATATCGGCTTGCTTACAACCTGTCTGATAGTTTGACTGCTCATGTTCTTGCCCTATTCTATCATTGTGGCGATGCTGCCGTGCTCCCAGATCTCAGTAATTACTTTGGTTAGCACAATGTTATTAAAGCAGATAGAATTAATGGCCACATTGAAAATAAGTTCCAAGTTAGAACTGGAATTATCCTTTAATGTTTTACTTTGTAGATAAGTAGAACAGTGGTTCCCAAGCTTTTTTTGTTTGACCACCCTCACAGCCTAATCAGCTCATCTCAAGTAATCTTTCACTGATACCAGCATGTTGTATTCCAAATGTGGTCATTTTAATTGACATTAAACCAGATGTTATTTACCATTAATTATGTAGGAATTGATATTTACAATAGTGTTTTGGAACCATATCAACAGACAAGAACATATTGGACAATTCTGCAATGTCCCAGATTACATCCAATTTCAATATAGTATATGGTTTTATAATTCTCGCTTTTAACAATATTTAACTATTTAACTAAAGTATTGTTAGTGTTAGAGAAAGATTATGTAAATAAAAAGACAACCATTACCTACAGGTCTGTCACAGAACCAAACTCTGGTGTGCTGCATGAAGGTTAAACATGCTACACTCCCCTCCATGCCTTTACAATCCACCTCAAAACAATAAGGTCACAATAGTGATCCTGCAACTGTCAAGGAATTGTTTTTCTTTTGTTATGGTTAAATATTTGTACCACTTTGGGGTGAGAGAAGCTGGATGTTTCAACAATTTGGTCCACACTTTTGTATTTCTTTATTGGCTTTTCTGCTCGCTTGCTAACTGCTCTTCACGCACTCTCAATCACGTGGTGTTAAGGTGTCCGCTGATCCAGGCTAGGGCGTGGAATGTCCTGTTTAGTCAGCCTATCGGAGATGGTAGCTTAATGGTTGTTGACAATAAGGTCAGCCTTTTACTTATTTGTAATTTATATGTTTATTTCCCATCTTAAGACAAATATATGGGTATACATTTAGTTTTTAATGAATCAGAACAATGAGATAATAATCTTTTCTATTTCTGTTTTTAAGTAGCTGAGGTCCTCTACAAGTTTTCTATATACCTCTGCCATCTGCACTAGAACCCCTGGTTGGAAAACAATTGTTATTTTCTTGTATTTGTATGTAGTTTGAAAATTGTGGCTGTTGGCATACTGAGAGCACTGCTCTTTATCCAGATTTACAGAGCTTGATACTGACATCATGCACATCTTACAACAAATAAGTCACTATGTCTGTTCAGCCACAGTCATTTGGAGAAATGAAATATGGGAAGAAAGCTCAAATTATTTCCACATAATGTGCAAAGTGAATGTGGATTTGAAGAGACAGAGGGTCGATGAACAAGACCTGTCGATGAACAAGAGCCTCTTTAAAGCAGAGGGAGTGGCATTCAACAGAATGTCTGAAAGGGGATAATTATTTAAAAGCACTTTTCAAGACATTGATTTTTCCACTATAACTATTGACTGCTCTGTTTTGGTTGCTCTAAATAAAAAAAAGGTTCATTAACTTCCCTCTGAATTCCACTGGGATATATCGATGGAAACCCTGTTGTGTTGGCAAGTGAGCAATGCTGTCTCCTCACTGGGCATAAATACAATATTGATTAGCCATTCTACACAGCTTTCAGTGTCATTTTTCTACCGCGCTCGCCATGAAGAATTAGTGGACAGTAATCACTCTGCATCCTGCAGGCAGGAGTGTCCAAGATGGGCCAGTATGGAACCCAATAAATCATACTCACATATTTACACCAGATCCACCTGTCACCATGAAGGATTCAGCAAGTAGAGCGTGGAAATATTGCCTTTGTTATTTGTTGCTCTAAAAATCAGGTCAGGCAGTCTTCCCCCAACTGTCATGCCACTCTCAGACATAAATCCAATATCTGGACCCTGTGTTTGATATTTTATCACAAGTTACTAGTATTGAACAGTTTCTTGGGGTTTCCGAAGAGGGCTACAGCTTGCAGTGTACAACTTGCAAATCGGGTCTGTGTCACAGCTGAAACCAACAGGGAGCTGAGACCTCAGTCTGTTGGTTCCAACACCGGGATGCTAGCATTCACATGAATAAGTTATACACCAAAGGCGCTTTGAAATTGATTCTCACAAACACTGTAAATGATATTTAGAAATATTTGACTATTAAACATAGGCATAAGATATTATAGTTAGGGAATTTTAAACTATATTTGGACCTGTCAATCACTGTCAATCCAGATCAAGACATCTGTTTAGCCACTACCCAGTTTTGCCATGACATTTGGGCTTTTTGGTCATTTCCGTGGTCCCTGAAAGTTCATTCCAAAGCATGTAAACAATTCGGGGGACTTGGGGGTCCTACTCCATATACATGGGTGTACCCACGCATTCCTTGGGGGGTTGTGTCCCTCCCAATAATGAGAAACTACAAATCGGTCAACCCCAATATACAGTAGAAAATATGTTAAATATCCTCCATTTATGAACACTCAGAACAAACCTGTTTCTTGGAATTTCCTATTTATCTATTTGTTTGTTAAGGAAAATATACCTGTGGCATCCCCCCCCTCCCATTTCTAGACTTGGTTGCTCCCATGCGTAGAGCACACAACTCGCAGTTGTCTGGTTGTTTTGGTAATCTAGTGTTTTTTGAATTTGGTCAGTACGTTGAGATGAGCAAATGGAGGAGGAATTAGAACATAAAAAGCATAGAAAGCAGGACCAGCAGATGGACATACAAGTTTTTTTTTTCTGACAGTAAGTAATTAGCAACCAATACAGGTAAAGTTAGCTTAGTAGATAAGGCAAAAGCTAACGATTCAGGTACTTGTTACCAGTGTTATAGTACTCGAGATCGGCCTCAAGACCACTTTTTGAAGGTCTCGGTCTTGTCTTTGCCTCGGACAAAGAGGACTCAGGATTCTATTTTGAGACAAATCGAGACCACAGCTGTGGGGATATTACTAAACTGTCTGTGTATTGAATTGTCATTTCTAACTTCTGACTTTGCCGCCCATTCACTCTTCTTGTCGTGTTCAGAAACACACAGTTCTATTTCGTATAGGCTATCGCTAGAGGGTTTATCCCTTCGCACGCATGCGCAGCACTGAAAAACTTTAGTCCACGCCCACCTGCGTGATGGGCCTCATCAGCGGTCTCACCCTGGGTATATATTGGACTGAGACAGTGCAGTCGGCTCCCATT
>JAVQJL010038965.1:0-27655 GCA_036024295.1 Nannoperca obscura
CACACACACACACACACACACACACACACACACACACACACACACACACACACACACACACACACACACACGAGAGAGAGAGAGAGAGAGAGAGAGAGAGAGAGAGAGAGAGAGAGAGAGAGAGAGAGAGAAAGAGAGTGTGTGGATCAGATAAATGCAAATAAAAATATTTTATTTCCAGTTTTCAATCAGTTAATGTATTATCAGTTATATATCATATTAATTCCAGTAATTCCAGATTTACAAAATTGCAATTATTAGGTCACATGAGAGGATTTAAGCAAATCCAGCATGGTTTTTTCCCAAGGGCCATAAGGAATAAAAACAGGGGGACCTGCTGGGGTTTGGTCTAATAACTGGGGCCTGCCAGCAAAGGAGGCTGGGACCAGTTGTTCATTCACTAGCTCCTCTCCACCCTCGATCACAGTCTGTCACCATGTGAGAGGTTCATCAACCAGAGTGTCCTGACTCAGTGTCTGCGTGCTTTACAGTCACTCTACCTGAATATATTTGCAATCTGATTTAGAATATTAAAAACCATAGAACTTAATTTATAGTTCTGTAATTGATCATTTATGATAATGCAGTTATATTTATAAATTATCTTCTGCTACCAATGTTCTGTTAAAGTTCTGCTAACATAGACTTACAAGGCACGATTAAGCACAGAAATATATTTTATATTTTTTCATAATTGTACTCTGTATACTAGCAGAATTTTAACAATCCCATATATAAATAACATTAAAATATTTTCCTATAGGTTAGGACGGTATTATAGAAAGCCAAATATTTTACATTGTACAATAAGGTTAATATGTTAGGAGTAAATAACGATACGACAACATAGGCTCCTCTTGTACTTAGAGAGCTTTATTTTTGAAATGAATTTAATTGATGAATATATACTGTATATATATATTTTTTTTTAACCAAAACATAAAATCAGTGGCATCAACTGTGGCTGTGGTTTTAATTCAAACTAAAAGATACTGAAGGAGGAGCAGCTGAGGGTCATGGGACACCACCGGGTTTATCTGAGCCGCTGTCCGCGGTGCTGAAGCAGGATCCCCGAGTCACATCATAACCAGACCAGACCCGAGCATGGAGGCCCGGCTAACGGAGCAATGCACACAAATACAGACCACAGCCGCAGCGAACAGGGGAGGAGCGGCGGGTAACAGTCATTATTACCACCCAGCTTTGACCCACACCACGATCATGTGTTCTGGAAGCTGTAATGGCGCATCTCCAAACGGCCTCCTACATGTTGCACTGTTATCACCGCGCACAGGCTGCTTGAGATGCAGCCTACAGTGTGGTGCAGGTCTGATGTTTGTTAATTAGGGGAGATTGATAAGTTGGAGCACGGGGCTCGCCTCCTCCTGGTGGCTCGACGGGAAAGCGCACCCTCAATTGTAGGTTCATTAAAACAACTTGAGACTGTGGCACCAGAGGGAACGCAGCAAACACCTCACGCCAACAGGCCTGTACTGTGACGCTGCTCTGAGGGGAAGAACCCACATATACACTGACTGTCTATTCAATGTGATCATAGTTCGAGAAATATAAACACGCAGAGACACACGTGCAAGCAGAATCTCTGAAGCCACATTAAACAAAAAGTTAGTTTCATTATGTCTTTAATTTGGCATGTTAGTCGTCTGATTGGGTTAAATACATAAATGAATATTTACATTAGATTTGAGCTGTATAATTTATTTGAAAAGGTTTGAACTCCGTGTCTGGTATTACCTCCCTCAGGCAGCGACGCACGTTGTTACAAGCGCACCTTGTTCTAACACTGCTGAGGAAGCTGTAACATGACAACAGATCTTCCTGTTGATATAGTGCAGGCTAAAATAATTATTTATATGTAAAAAAATAATACTAATATGGTTATTATCGTTATAATTATACATGTTTGTTTTAATCATTTTAGCAAGATGCACGTGTACAATAGGCCCAGTAATACTGACAATATAGGCTGCCACCACCACTAGTAACAATCGACTTTAAAAAAATAAAAAAATAAAAATTACAATAATCATAAGAGAAAGAAGACGTTTATACAAATTATTAAAGTTGTTATTGTTATTATTAAACTTTGTAAGTAATTTAGAATCTGCCAAATCCGAGTATAACTGCGCGTGCATAGTTCTATTCTATTATTCTATTACAAAGAAAATTCTAACACCTCAGCAAACTTCACCTGAGTTTAACGCTCCCACATACAAGTCGGATAATCACGCCTGTTGTGTTGCCTGCGAGAAAGGAGACACACACACACACACACACACACACACACACACACACACACACACACACACACTAAACTCCAACACACACTTCCACAGTCCCAAATATGTGTATTTAAGTTTTGCTATTTTTCTGATTATTGTGAATTGTCCTTTTTTATCTTTATGATTTTCCCTATTATTATTTTGATGTCATTATTACCGGACGCTTTGGCAATATTGTCAGAGAGAGAGGGGGAGAGAGAGAAAGAGAGAGAGGTGGGTGGAGGAGGAGGTGATGGTGAGAGGGTGGGGTGACACCCGCAACAAACCTGCCCACTGTAACGCAGCGTGCGCACAGACAGGCGCTGACGGGCCGTGATGCTGCGCTGTTTGGGGATAAATGACTTCACTTGGTGCTGTGGGGCTTCAAAGCAGGCAGCGGACACACACATGCGTTCACACACTGTGGATTCACAACAGGCTGCACACTTTGTGAATTACTTTTACTATCAGGCTGGTTTCCTAGGTGGTGGAAGCTTTTTTTTTGACAAATAACCTAATACATTTGAGGGAAATAAAATGTAGTATGTTCATGCATTTGATGGATAAACACGTTTGAAACAGCATTTAAATCTTTTAGATAAATCGTAAAGGCTGTTTTTTGTTTTTCGATGAACCACGGACATACTCAGGTATTTAATCCCCTCCTGATTCAGATGAATTCTTTCTTGACATTGCATTTCACAAGCCTACACCCTGTACTGTATTATATATTTGAAATATGCAATAATATGTGTCTTTAATGTTGATGCCATGATCGTATCTCTGCTGCAGGATCCCCGTTATGGATGTTATATTGCAGAGGATTAACCCGGCGACTCCAACATCTCTGTTACTGGTGTGCGTGACTCTGTTGTTCTCCCTCCACCTGTGGCGCTGGCTCCGGTCGGGGGCGCCCCGCAGCCCGCCCGGTCCGCTCGCCTGGCCGGTCATCGGGAACGCTGCGCAAATTGGCAAAGCACCGCACCTGTATTTTGCGCGCTTGGCGAAGAAATACGGCAAAGTCTTCCAGATAAAACTTGGCTGTCGGACCGTGGTGGTGCTGAACGGGGACTCCATCAAACAGGCGCTGGTCAAGCAGGGACCCGAATTTGCCGGCAGACCGGACTTCACCTCCTTCCAGTACATCTCCAGCGGGAACAGCCTCGCGTTTAACACCATCACGGATGAGTGGAAAACGTACCGCAAAGTGGCCCACTCCACCGTCCGGATGTTTTCCAGCGGGAACGCGCACACCAAAAAGACATTTGAGCACCACGTCCTCTGCGAGTTCAAAGAGCTGCTGCAGCTGTTTCTGGAGAAAACCAGCAGCAGCCAATATTTCCAGCCTATGACATATCTGGTGGTGTCCACGGCCAACACCATGAGCGCGGTGTGCTTCGGGAAGAGGTACTCCTATGAGGACGACGAGTTTCGGCAGGTGGTGGGCAGGAACGACCAGTTCACCCAAACAGTGGGAGCAGGGAGCATAGTGGACGTGATGCCCTGGCTCCAGTACTTCCCAAACCCCATCAAAACCATATTTGACAACTTCAAGAGGCTCAACCTGGAGTTTGGCATTTTCATTCGAGATAAAGTTATTGAACACAGAAAAACAATCCAGTCAAGCACCATCAGGGATATGACAGATGCTTTTATAGTGGCGCTGGACCATTTAAGAGACAAAACGGGGCTTTCATCAGAGAAGGACTACGTGTCCTCCACTGTTGGGGATATATTTGGAGCAAGCCAAGACACACTGTCAACTGCACTGCAGTGGATCATCCTCATACTAGTCAAGTAAGCAATATTTCCTCATTTCATAGAGATCATCTTCTTTTAGATGCACAATAAACGGTATAAATTATAATCGAAAATTGCACTAGATAATAATTCGGAGTTGGCCCTCATCCTTCTGCTAAAGCTGAACAGACTTGAGAAAGTTCACTGGCAGTGTTGTTATATAACATCCTAGTGGGGGAGCTGAGGCACAGGCAGGCAGCTACTGGCAGCAACATAAAGAGCTGAAACACCAGCACACCAGTGAAAGTGCCCAGTCAGCTCTTTTACAGTACAAGTAGCAAGATCTTTGGCAGATTTTATTCAAGCTCGTGATCTAATCTTTTTGTTTGTTTAATCCCATCAGCCCGATGCCTTGATCAGCAGGCTGGTGTCATACGACGCCTTGAGCCACTTTTTATTTATTTTATTTTTTTAGAAAGAGATAGTACTTTAACTTCTGTAGTACATTTCTATAACAGAGTGTAAAGCGCTCTTAGGATTAAGTGATGTGGGGACAAAACATGACATGGTGTACTTTCTCTGCTTACTAAATGTCAGGTACATCTTTCTACACAGATTGTTATATTGTTAAAAATAATGGAGTGTGGTAGAAGTCAACTAAAACCAGGCTCTCACCTGTGAATGTAGGTATCCTGAGACGCAGGTACAACTCCAGCAGGAGGTGGACAAGGTGGTGGACCGCAGTCGGCTCCCCACCATTGAGGACCAGCTGCAGCTGCCTTACGTCATGGCTTTCATCTACGAGGTGATGCGCTACACGAGCTTCATGCCGCTCACCATCCCCCACTCCACCACCACCGACACCTCCATCATGGGCTACACCATCCCAAAGAACACGGTCATCTTCATCAACCAGTGGTCCATCAACCACGACCCGGCCATGTGGTCCCATTCAGAAACCTTTGACCCCAAGCGTTTCCTTGACCAGAACGGAGCGCTGAACAAGGACCTGACCAGCAGCGTGCTCATCTTCTCCCTGGGCAAGCGGCGGTGCATCGGCGAGGAGCTGTCCAAGATGCAGCTGTTCCTCTTCACGGCCCTGTTGGCCCACCAGTGCCACATCACTGCGGACCCGGCCAGGCCGCCCAAACTGGAATACAACTATGGTCTGACTCTGAAACCTCATGCCTTCTCCATAGCAGTGTCTCTGCGTGAAGATATGAACCTTCTAGATACGGCTACCTTGCAGGTGCTCGCTAAGGAGGCCAAAGGCGAGCCCTCATCAGACTCGTCAACAAAAGAATAAATCAAAACTGCAATAAGCACAACACACAAAAAAGACCCAGAACTAATAGCTCATGTTTGTGGGTTGGAAACTATATTTATAAGCTGAAATCTCAGGCTAAATTCTTCTCTTTCACTCACAGTTTTAAATGTTCAATGTGGTAGGGAGCTGAGAATGATTAAATAGTTGTGATCGCTGATTACGGACTGAAGCATTATAGCGTCAGGCACACACACACACACGCCACCAGCTCACCTGGGAAGAATCTGGTCTCTTAGAACATTAAACACAATCTGACATACCACTTAGCAATTAGCAATTAGCATCTTCTTTAAATTCATCAAGGTGGACACATCGCCTGAGACCAGCCTCAACCTGACCTCAGAACAGGCAACACTGTGGTTACGGGAGAGAGAAACTGGAATAGCTGCTGTAACACACCCGTGTGATTTTAGCGTGAATGCCATTTCTGCGAGGATTTATTAGTAGAAGCCATTAAGCTGACAGGGACACAGTGTTGTCATGCTTAACATTAACATTTTTGCTGTTAGATAAACAAGAAGATGGAAATGTCAGATTTTGAGGAATCACTTTAATATGGTTATTTTTATTATTTTTCTCACCTTATAAGGGTTCCAAACCCTTTCTAATGTAACATCAAAAGATACAAAAAGAAGTGATTTTCAAGGCGAACAATCAAAACATGATGTTATAAGATTTTTATGTTTAAAAAGTAAAGCGCCATCTAAAGTGAGGCCGACACAGTGATTCTGCATAAACAGGCAAATAAGCTCATGGAGTGCATCAGGCCTTAAGTCTAATGTCTCTGCTCAAATAACATGTTCAGTGCTAATGTATAGTTTTTCATATATAGTGTAAAAGCTTAGTCACTCAGGAATAAGACATTTGAAATGTCATATCTGTTTGGCGTTTATTTGAATTATAATGCTTTTGAAAGTCATCTAATATATTCTGTAGAAGCTGTTTGAAAGGACAATGCGAAGGAGCATCAAGGGTACACCAAACAGACCTCCAGCATCTGCATGTGTCTGTGAACTGAATCTGTCCAGCGCGCGTATGAAAAGAGGAACATTAGATCAGTGTTAAGTCATTTAGTTCTCTTTTCTTTTGTTGTTACTCACTCATTTTGTTTAAGTTTGAATGTTGTAAAATACTTCTCTATGGAAAACCTTTCTGTCTATTAATGTCCATGCTCAAGACGTCAGTAACCAAATTATTTCTTCATGTTGATTCATTTACAGAACTATTCATGCTGTCAAAACGAGGGATGTTGACACTGGGCATCATTACTATCTTACTGGTGTCTCAGTGTGCATTGACTGTAAATTCTGGGATTTGAGCATTGGTTGGCTCACTGCTAATTTTGAAGTAATGCAATAAATCTTTGAAATCGTAGGTGACTTTAAGCAAGCGTGAACCGAGATGCTATTAGTTATTTGTATGTCACATGTCCATTGATGGAGCCCAGTGAAGCAAGGTAAAAGCGTAATCTTTGTGAAATTTAACTGAAGGCACAGTTAGCAAGATCAGAAAAACATTGCATATCATGTTTCCTTTAACTCAGTAAACTCAAAGACACAATGTTAATGTGTGGCGTGGGTCTCTGGGTCATGCTGTGAATCATGTCTTACATACAGTACTGTTGTGTACATTATAGAAATAAAAGTATTAAAAGGGCTTATATCAAAACTCTGAAAAACTTCCATTTGCTTAAAGTCAATCTATACCTAACAGCGAATATCCAGTATAGTCAACAAGATGTGGGTCAAGAAATACCTCCAATCCGAACATTTACACTATCTTTACCTCATGTGCTTCTATTGTAGAACTTAATTAGATGACTGAAAAAAGGCATTAATTACGGCTCACTGTAGCAATACAGTGCTTTAAGCTTTTGACTACATACTGTATCTGCAGCTGAGATTCCTGAGTATCTTTTCAGCCTGCTTGCCTGTTTTGAATGATATTGTACAGTTACACAACAAACATTTTACTTCTATGTTGTTGTTTTCACTGATGCATTAAACAGGTTAAAGGTGAAATGATGGACATATTTTAAAAAAAACAACATACATAACATATTAAAATTCCTTAGCAGAGAAAGCAGGGTCCAATAAACAGTCAAGATTTATTTTTACAAACTCAGCTATGATGTGTATGTTTGTTTCAACTGTGTTTAAAAGATTTGACTCCAATGTGACTCTGTTCTCAAAGACATGTCATACAGTCTCACCTTGAACAAAAACAAAATGCAACAAACTCTTGGCATCTTGCCCCGTCAGGTGGGAACAAAAGGGAAGTGTTTAGAGATCCCTTTCCTTGCACGGCATTTTATCTCGCTCTGCTAGAACATCCTGTATTTGCAGCCAACTTTCGGAGTGCGTGACAAATTCAGATAAAACTGTACAGCAGATGATTACTGATACGGCTCTCTCTCCGTCCATCCTTTATACAAGTACAAAATTAAATCTGAAGACTAAATAGTACCAGTAAAGTCATGTGTGGCAACGCTCCAAGCATAATGTATGTGAATCGGAAGGAAAACACTTTGCTTTTGCACCCCTCAGCTGAAATAAGGAGTCAAACTGAGCTGACAGATCATCAAACAGACGCTCACAATGTTACGGTTAATATGTCCGTATCAGTGGGATAATGACTTGAGTCATAATTGCAGACAATATAAGCCTTCTGGGCTTATTGCTTTTGTTGTGTTTTCCTCCTTTCATTACAGCAAGCTGCAGAAGGAAACAATACAAAAACATGAATACATGCGGAACATGCTGATTAAACATGCCAGGAGAAATGTCTTGCACAGTAAGGCAGGTGCTTTGTAGGAGTTTGGAAGATATACATCATAAGAAGGGCTGTGGTGGAATAAGCCTGCTGAGAAAGATGAAATATCACGAGGTAGTGGTAAGACACATCCTATGTCATTACAGCTTAGACCTGTCAAGACTGCATTACCAAGATTAGCGTGAATCTCTGTATTTAAGCCTTTATCCTGCATTGGCCGTGGAGCACACACAGACATATAAGACGCTTCTACTGTTGACTGTAAGTTGTGTAACTTAGACATAGCTGAGCTTAGATTGTGAACAGAGGGATAAGTGGAGATCCGAATGAGCGTTAACAAGATTGTACAGACGTGACATTCAGAGAGACTGTTCAGAACGACTGAATCTGAAATGTCAGCGCAGGGCTGCAGTGAGCTCTAACTTAGCTGGATCTGAAGCAAGACCATGTCCATTACCCTTTTATATCTTCCAGCAAAACAGACAACTGTCCCATAGCCCCGGCACCTCCGGGGGCCCGAAGGCTGCAGGTTCACTGTGTGGCGTATATTGTGTATATTGTGCTTACATGGCACATCTGCCCAGATAATTATGTGGTTAATAAGTTAATAGGTTAATAAGTTACAACAAACTAATTACTATCCCAATGCACAGCAAACGGGAGCAACTGGTGGGTCAGAAGGCCTGAAAGGAACACTTTTGGGAAACAGGCTTATTTCTTTTCTAAGAGTTAGAAGATCGATACCACTCTGATACCTCCCCGTTAAATATAAGGCTACAGCCAGCATTTGTTTAGCCTTAAGTTAGCATAATGGCTGGAAGCCAGCTTAGCACAGTTTTGGCCAAAGTTAGAATTTGCTTAGAAGAATCTACACGTTATACATCTCGTTGGTTTAGTTCATAAAAAAGTGTAAAGATGACAAATGTCAGACTAATCCTTCAATCCAGCCCTGTTTGGAAACGCATTAAGTGTTCTCCAAGGAAAGTGAGGTGGCGATGATTCTCACGATGGACAGCAGTCCTGTATGGGCATCTACTGCTGGACGTCACAGAAAAGAAAATCTGAAAGCTGCAGTCTGTAAACTCTTATGTAACGTGGTCGTGTATTTTAGGCCTGCACGGACAGACATCAAGATTAAATGCGATCACACACACACACTATAAAATGCCAGGGAGTGAGTATAAATCATCAAAAGTTTCCTTCATATTTAAGAAAGAAAACAGCTGTAAGTGAATGCAGCTGTCTAAACTGAGGCTTTAAAATAAAGTGCACGGAGGCTAATAAAAATCAGTCATGGAAAGGTGAAGTTTTTATGACTGTATAAACAAACACCTGTGCTCATTTGGGAGGCACCCATTTAGTGTGGTTCTAGAGAGGGAAAGACATGTTGAAACATGACTCGACTGGTGGGAAATTGGCCTGAATCTGATCCAGTAACAAATTCCCAATTGCATTGGCACAAAATGAACCATCTGGGGAAAA
This sequence comes from Nannoperca obscura, assembly GCA_036024295.1. Lineage (NCBI taxonomy): Eukaryota > Metazoa > Chordata > Actinopteri > Centrarchiformes > Percichthyidae > Nannoperca > Nannoperca obscura. The sequence continues at coordinate 9,604 of JAVQJL010038965.1, forward strand.
GTAAAGGGATGCCTTAAAACTTCAGTGTCATTTCTAGTTGTGCAGGAGCCTGCTTGTTACACTTTTAGTTTTTTTTGGATTAAGATCAATGTAGTTTATGAAAAATGTCTGAACATTTTAATAAGTTATGGATTTCATAATTTATTGGAGGGGGGTGTTTCTCATAAACAGCAATAAAACGAACAAGCAGACAAACAAGCTCAGGTACTTTAACAACTGACAACTTATATCAGGATTGCAGATTTAATCATAGACTCCAGTACCATTAATCATATTGTACAGTATAATCTCCATGTAGCGTATCAGATTTGATATAACTTTGAGGAATATTGTACTTGCTTTGGCATTTGAAAACAATGAAATACATTCGTAGTGTTTATAGAAAAATCTGTAAAGTGACTTTATGAAAAATATGTTTTCTTGTAACTTTCACAACTCACGTAGCATAAAGAACATAAAATAAACTAAAGCCTTGTGGTTTCATACAATATGCATATCTAAAATGCATCACACTTAACAAGATTGAGTAGAAACATTAACACGTACAAAATTATTAGGAATGCATGAAAAAGCAATAAAATGAAACATTTAAACATTTCTTCAGCCTCGATCGGATCACATTTTAGTAGCAATATCTAACCTGGAATGCCTTGTATGCACCATCCCATCATGCTGAAGCAGTGGGTCCTCTGCTATAATCCTAGTTTTACTAGAGAGCCATCGGTCCAACCTTTCTGCTACAGAGAAATAAAGACCACAGCTTGCTCTCCAGTTTCCCTGTCAACGACTCCATTTACATGCAGAGCAGTTATTTTTAAACACTTTAAATTGTGTCATTTGTTTGTCAGTGAACTGATGAGGCCTGAAGAAGAAGATGATGATGATGATCCACGTGTATGGACAACGTGGGCTTAACCAAGGTGTTTTTTCCATTAATTGAAACCCAAGCAAAACCTTAACCGACCCTTAACCAGGACAATTAGGTGTTGTATATATATATATATATATATGTAGTATAACAGCAGCCTTCTATAAACATTAAACCATTTTTGAAACACACAGAGTCTGAGTGGTGCGTTCAGGATGCCTCTCTGCTCGAAACTGGAAAAGTTAATAAGAAAACCGATGCCTCAATAAACCTGACTTCAGATTGCACAATAGCAAAAACAATATAATATCAATAAAATGTGAAAAAGGAACAACCTTTCAGGACGAGATACCTTCCAGGAACTCCAGGAAAGGTTAAAAAGAGGATTTTGCTCAAAAACACGAGTATGGGTGCTTGGTTATAAACAACGTTATGTAATGAAACTTTGATTTAAAGAAGCAACCGTAAAATCATTTATGGGGTTCTTTGCTCAACCCATCTTAGAGGTTTGTAGTCAACATGTTAAAGTGAGGTGGTGAAAATCAAATATGCAGGGTCAATGGACAACCTTGGGTTAAAAAATGTAAAGAAACTAACAAACTATTAATATTCTTAAATTGATGCTAAGTTATTCTTAATAACTACTAAATATTCTTATACCGTCTTGAAAGGAGTTGGGAAAGTTCATCATATATCACAAAAGACTACATGCTCTGACTGTGTGAGTAAATAATTGTAGAAAGTCTGCATGTAAATGTAGCCAGTGAGCCCTCGTGCTCGGGGCAAGAGGTCGAGCGGTGGTCACAGCATTCCAAGATCTTTGTTTGGGTGCGCCATTGTCTGATGTGCTTTTGTTATTGCCACTCGAACTGTGCGGTGGGAGACGCAACAAACAAAAAAACCCAGGACGGAACAAGACGGAACAGGAAGTCCTGTGGGTTACTTTTCCCAAAAAGCGACAGGTCTTTGTTGTCGAGGAAACTTGGTATCCTCAGGACACACCGGAGTGACAGTCGCTATCAGTGCAATCACACCTCTGAGATAAAGTCTGCTACACGCTGCACACACATACAGAAGATCGGCTGGGAATATATATAGATACAGATATAACTATCACACTGAATTTACAATAATTTATGATTAATCCCATTTCTGTAACAATTAAAATCAACAATTATTTGAGAGAGAAAACTAATTATCTCACCGATTTGATACAACCAGGTACAAAAAGTTTTTTTTTTTCACTATTAAAAAACAACAACATTACAATTATAATACAAGTCTGATTTAAAACTTCATAGGATGGTTCTGACTGTGGTAGCCTATTGCTGCCATTGATGATATAATGCCACAGCACACCTACCTCCACTCACAGAGTGAATTAACATGATGCCCTTTCAGTACACACACACACACACACACACACACACACTGCCGCTGCTGCGGTCACACTCCCAGCGCAGGGCAGAGTAAGTCCAGCTCCTTTTGTGCCTCTTCATCCTGAGGAAAAAAAAGACTTTAAATTTAAAATAACTTCATGATGCAATTGAAGATGCTTTTATGAGATGGACATAAACACAGTACTGCAATAGGAAAGTGATGAGGTGTACCTCTTTGGACACAGCATTCATTGAACAAGCAACTTCACACATCTTCCTGGCCTTATCCCTCCTCCCCAGGTCTTTGTAGCACTGCACAAGAAAAGACCAGAAACTGTCGCTGTTTAATCTCGGTAGGATCCCACAGCACAGTGTAGTCCCGAAACTAAAATCAACAGCGATGGAATTTCACCGTCAAGTTTCTGGTACTGACCTTAGCTAGAAACACATAGTTGAGTTTAGAATATCCTGGATGGATCTCCTCAACCTGAATGAAAAAAAAGTTTTCTTTCAGCTTTTAAAGACAATTTATCTCTGTTCATAATGCATATAAGACAGTACTACTGTAGGACTTGCCCCCCAGTAAAGCTGTAATAGTACAGAAGCTGCAGATTATTTTCAGAGTTCCTACAACTTTTTAAGAGTAAAATGCAAGCACTTTTAAGGTACCTAAACCAAAGATTTCCAGTCTCTCGAAGCCTTTATCATCACATCTAAATTGTTAACGTAAATGCCAGGACACAAACGAGGTCGTTTCATTTGAAATATGAAGAGATTTTTGGTTTACATGAGTGATGGTGTCGATGACGAAACACCACATAGTGTTATATATTATATTTAGTATATTCAAATTCAAGCATATTCCTAACCTTGAAAACATAACGGTTAAAATGAAGCATTTCCCAAACTTTCAAGGCTTTGTACAGAACCTGTGATATGCTTTAACTGGACTACTCATTCACTGATCGGATTAAGATTTCAGTGGTCTGGATTTAAATGAAGACACTGATCTTTACCTAGGCATGGCCGACACTTCTACCTGTATCATGATAACAACCTGACCCACTCACTTGCCTCTTTACAACCTAAAGAACTCTCCTACAGATGAGCACTGGTTAGAGGCTGGGGACCTGTGTAACGTTGCAGGATGGTTTTTGTGAAAGCTCGACATCCAGGTCAGGGCCGACATGTTGTACAAGGAGGCAAGCTGCAAGTGAAGACTAGCCGAACAGGACACTGTACATTACATGTGCCATTAATCAGAACGTGCAATCAGTTAAATGGTAGAAACTGAGCAGCTATATCCGACGATTCGTGCAACTCCCCTAAACGAAAAGTCACGCCTGCTTTATGTGTGTCCAGGTGTGTGGAGGTGAGAAAATAGGCAGGATTGGAAGCTTTCTTCCATCACTTGTGTGTATGACAGACAGCAAATGATTACCTTTGAGTGTGCACCGTTCAGTCATTGCGTCTCACCCCTCTCTATGACGGCACAGCGTTTTTAATGTGCAACATCTAGAAACACTTTTTTATTCCGACGTGGACTACACATTTTAAGAACTAGTTTGTTTTAGCACACTCCGGCCTTAAGGAGTCGAGCGTATGTAAAACAGTAGAGGGCAATGATTGCAGAATAAATCACAGTACCTTAAGAAAATTCTTCAGTGCGTCTTCAACTGTGGCACTCGGAGGCTCTCCAAATAACGTTGCAGCAACTTTCCTTTCAATCCATGATAACTGAGCCACCTGCAAAAACAATCAAACAAATTCTGCACATTAGTTCAAGAGTAACTTGACACCAGGAGAGAAAGCAGTGCATCACTGCCCTCTCTGGTTGAAAGTTTCACATGCTGCGTGTGACTGGGCGTGGGCGTGGTCCACCTGTACATCACTGAAGCAAGGTGACAAGTTCAACCATTGGAGGTTACTAAAAAACAAGATGTTGTTTTGCGGTGTTAAATTATTCTTAGACATCATAAAGGAGCTGTTGTGAAAATTGATGGCCATCAACTTCAAACCAATTATATTCCTGATAGAATTCCTAAAACATTTACTCAAGTTTCTAAAATAAAAAAAAAACCTTTCCCTGACATGAAGTGAAAATTCTACAATCAAACTCTATGTTTAACTACATAGATTTACTACATTACACTAGACATTAATGTAACGTGGAGGTTTGTTCTTTTAGTCCGTTTAACATAATTACATCTCTGAACATCCAAGAGTCAAAATGAAGTGCTTTAGCAAAAAATGGAAAGTTAATTCATTTTGTGGGTATTCGTTTTCTAGCTGGTTTGATTACAGATAATTTTTATTCTTCTATGATTTATTCCAGGCCAGAAAACCACACTTTCCTGACTGTGTTTTCCAGTATTTCCATGACCACAGGTAACACAGACAGCTCATAAAACTCAACCTCTCGAAATACCAGGTGTTTCTCCTCTACAAAACGTGCAGTCCCTCAGTACTTCTCTGGAACCAGCAGTTTAGGTGATTATTATTCTAAAATTGAACCAGAGCAATGTCTCTAACAGCTTCCTTCCTTTCAGGCAGTTAGTTTGACAACTGGCACCAAGTCATGTGATAAATAGCTCATGAGTGCACAAGAAAACTCAGTAGAATGGAAAACCTTATATTTAAATGACAGTAATTCATCATCACTCAAAAATGACAGATAAAAAAGTGATTAAATGTTCGAGAGACAAGACGTGATGGTCACAGAAACAATCACCAGCTGCATCAAAAACAACAGTGTGCAGTGAAAGAACAGGAGCCGAATAGAAACAGGATGAAAATATCTGCCTGCTACAATCTGATTTACAGCTCACAATGGCTGGTGTTAACCTCCCGTAGAGCTTTCTGCAAGTATGACAGAGGGAAAAACAAACCTCTGGGAAACCTAAACAGTAGGAATGAATGAGGGGAAACCGTGGGAGGGATAGTAAGGGAGGTAGGAGGCATGTCAGCCTCCATAAAGGTACTGTTTGTGTATGTGAGGAGAGACGGGAGATGAATGTGTTGCACAGTGTGTCGAGAGTCACATACAGCGTAGCACCAGCGGCCCAGCAGGTAGTAGGACATGGGGTCTTGTGGCTTCAGCTCAATGGCTTTATCCAGATGATCCTGGGAGGGGAGGCAGACAGACGGAGAAGGTTTTCACTGTTGATTCATGACACGGCTGCTATTTCCACTGCCTTCTGTTCGGACCTGATCTGTCCTGTTTCACCAACCCACAAGTATTTCACAAACACCTCTCACACACGCGATCTCGCCGAGCGACCACACACTCCTGCCTCTCTCGTTCTTTTCCATTCTCCCTCTTTGTGATTCGGGGTTGGTTTTTTTTCTTTTCTTTCATATCTTCTCTCTTTCACCTGGCATGAGTTTTGCAGGTACACAGTGTTTGGGGTAAGCTGCTGACAGAAGATAAAATGCTACGTGCTGCTGTTCCACACACGTCTTATGCAACTGAATGGCTGTAGGAGTGGCTTACTGATATGGGTGATATGGGTTGCTAGTTCCCTCTACTCCAAGTACATAGGGGAAGAAGTCTCTAATATATATATACATATATATATATATATATGAAACATGTAAACACATTATAGCGTTTCATTAAGTAGTCACAATGCGTTTCAGAATGTGCACAGTCCCATACACAACATATGACTAGAGTACCATCTGTGTTAGACAACTTACCTTAAAGATGTATCCGTTCTTTATCTTGTTCTGTACCGTCTCATATTCTGCCATAATGCCACACATGATGGCATACCTGTGGAGAGACAACATCATGTTGATCAGCTGTGTATCAGCTGACTACAGGTCATACTGGTTGGTTTCAGTTTTTACAGATTTTCACTGAAGAAAAACACAAAACAGATTTATTAAAAGGAAATTGGTTTGAACTGATTTGATGTCCCTCGCACCCAAAACGTTGCTGTCTCCTGCTGCAAAAAGGCAATGATCATAGTTGGAAGAAAACAAGATCTTTTTAAGAGCACAGCTGACAAAATCATCCAAAAGCAACTGGAAGAAAATGCTAATTAATAAGTAAATAAAAACTTTTTTCACACTGCATTCCAAATGGCAGTTTTAACCCTTGTGCTACCTTGCCGGGTCATATTGACCCAGTGGCCCATTGTCTTGACCCAGTGTCTTCTCCACAAGGTAGCACAAGGGTTAAATCTCTTGTGTCTTTTACCCATTTTTGGGATGTTTTCTTTGATACAGCAAGAGAAAATAGTGAGTTCTGAGTGTGCCCTATTGGGATGCATAATCTTGGCTTAAACACAACGGCATTTATCTTAGGCTTTATTTATTTTGTCAAACTGGAAAGAGTGTGCTTGTGATACTCCGACACACTCTGCCTCATGTTCACAAGTGTGAGACTTGAACAGCAGTGCTTGTTGAATGGTTGAACACCTCACACCTTTATCACATGACAAACGCAACAGTTACAATACTTTTGAGCAACGATTGCCTGAGTATTCGTCGTTATCCACTTCTTTGAACGGTTACCATGTCCTGCCCTTCTCTGTGTCTGAAGGCTTTTTACTCCGCCTTCAGTTGGGGATCACTTAATCCACCCGCTTAGTCTATCTGCATTTAAACAAAGAGGCTCAGTATCAGCGGGATTCACTGGTCTGAAAGCAGAATAACTTGTAGAAGGTCGCAAAACTTCACTGAATTATTAAGTCACCAGAGAAGCTTCTTACTCTCAGCTGATACTGTTCCTGTACATTTTAACTGGAAGAATCTCACATGTTGAGCATTTCTGACAACTTGGAATTAATATGAACATAATGTGTAAGAATTATACATCAGCGTCAGCCGCAGTTTTTGGTTGTCGGGTCCTGAATTACCACAATACAGAAGTCAAGTAGTGAAGTTTTGCGTGGGTGGGAGGACTGGACAGAAATTCGGCAGCACCTTCCAGTCACACCACCTTTTCTCTGGGTCACCAACGATGAGAAACTGAAAAACCACCAACACTCAACCTTCTTTAGCAAGACTCCTCATTACACAACATCAGCAAAGATAAGCTGCTTCACCTTATTCCTTCACCCACCAATTAACAGACTGGCTGGGACCAATGGGCAGGTGGAGGGGAAACAAAGAGTGATTTCAGCTTTGGGATCTGGAAGTCAGCATGTCACTGTGGGTTTGGAGAGGAGAGGAAAGAGCTGATCAAAGTCTTTTCACCGCAAGGCTGATTTAATCCTGCTGGTACTCTGTCAAAGACCACAGAGCGACATAACCACCTTCTTATATGAAGGATCAGTGGGTACAAAGGTCATTTGACAGTGTCGTCTGACATGGTGGTGCTGTTGGTAGATGGAATCTGCAACTGTGCATGTGTGAATTGAGGTGTCTGGTATTTGTGAAAGGATTTTCTTTTTTTTACAGGGCATGATTTGACGCGAGCTACTACACCATCTTTCTCACTGGCAAGGAAGAAACTGTGTGATTTGACTTCAGCTGACATGATGTTTCAACCATTAAATGATCAAAATGTATCATTCAAGCGGCTAATTAGGTAAAACATCGTGTAAACATTCATCTTTGTGCTAACCATCATCACTACTTACTGTGGGTAGTGTGGAAAATGAATGGTGATAAGACAAGTACTAACCACATCACCTCTAAGTGCCCTAAATAGTATTTTCAAAGCAAACAAAGACAGATGAATTGTGTGCAACTGTAATCAAAAATATTTGTGTTTATTTTCTTAAGGTAGTGCAGGGTGGTACCGCTGATTAGCACTCCACAACATCACAGGAGCAGAGATGCTATCTGTCTGCAGTTGTGCTGCCTAGCTTCCAATGAAGACAGATTGCAGTGAACACATACTTTAATCCAAGTTTGAGCGCCTGTCATATAAGTAGTAAGAGCTGCTCAGAGTATCCAATGGTCCCACGAACTGGAAGTTCGAACAATCCTCATTTGGAGCTGGTGTATTGGAGAACATTTTAACAAAAATACACACTGACTGGCCTGACTTTTCCTCTAGCAGCACCATGAGCTTGAAATTGTCTTAAGTGAAACAAGTATTGGATGGATTACTTTGCAACTTAGTGGTGATATTCATGTCCCACTCAGGATTCATTGTAAAAACATTTACTTTCCATATAACGCCATCATCAAGTCGGACTTGCACTTGAGCAATATTTTGGTTTACTCGCAAAACTAATGACATTCAGCCTCTGCTATACCATATGTTTAGTGCTAACTAACAATGGTTAGCATGCAAACATGCTAAACTAAGATGGTGAACATGGCAAACATTACCTGCCAAACAGTATCAGTATGTTAGCAATTGTGAACTGCTAGCATGACTCTTATTCTTGTTAATACGTGCAGTAATGCAATACAATACAATAGCTCATAGCAGCTTCTCAAATGTGAGGATTTGCTGCTTTTTTCCTTTTCGATATCAGTTTGAATTGAATATCTTTGGGTTTTGGGTTGTTGACTCAACACTACAAGCAATATGCATTCTTTAGGGCTGTGGGAAATTGTGAAAACCATTTTGAACTTTTGTTGACATTTTAATTATACTATTAATTCAAAAAATCCATCCGCAAATGAATCGCTAATAAACAATAAACATTACTTACAGCTTTAGCTTTTCTTCACTCCTTGAAATCACCCACAATGCTATGTGAATCCAATAAATAAATACCAAACTAATGAGCTCAACTGATTGCAATCTTGTTTCATTCCTTTCTTTTAACACGCATGCTGTAATATGCTGATGTGATAACATGCTGTAAATCTTACTAATGATGAGATAAGAGAGCAGCATACCAGAAGGGAATAGTAATCATAATTGAGCTTCAGCATTGCCCAGGTGAGGGCTGTGGGAGAGATTGCTCAACACGCTGGCTACCGTAGGACATATTTTTACTTCCCTCTGACTGGCAAACATTATTCAGCATGTAGCAATTCTGTAGTACGTATGTGGACCAGAGAGTGCCAGGGGCAGCGCTAATGACTGGACTGACTGGAGTATAATAGTGTTGGCTCATCTCAGGGTGGAGTTTAACTTTGTGATTAAGTCAAAGTTCTTCCTCATCCTGTGCTTCCGTCTTCTCTATATATCTAAATCGAAAGATCAGATTTTCGGCACCTTGCAAGAGATGACGTGTGTTGTTTCTGGCGTTATGCATCCTATTAATTGTCACTGTGTGAAATAAGCGCCAGGCCTTCAGTGGAGAGGCGGAAACAGGTATGGGTAGGGAGCATATAAGAAGGTGTAGAGGTGTGACTAGCCTCAGCCAACCTGCTGTTGTTTATCCTTTCCTTTCTCTGAGTTGAAATACTATCTCTCCTCAACTGTCTAAGACAAGAAAAGGGAAGTATCAAAAGAGGAGGAACGGTGGGCGGTGGCAAAACATGACAGGGTGAAGATGAGAGGAGGATAGAACACTTAATTGCGTAAGGTTAGTCCATGGTTTCATCACGCCTCAGTGAAATCCCCCACTCTACTGGGCAAAAACAAAAGGGCCTAAGTGTCAGCTGCTTGGCGGAAACAGCAGATTGATTTCAGCCTTCAAACCCAAACATAGAGAGCTCATTCAAGACTGAGGGGGCCAAGCAGGACTCCAGGCTAAAACTTGTACAGAAAGAGGAGGAGGAACTTGAGGAATTCAAGGACAACTTGCGTGAGACAATGCGTGGTGTGGAGTGTGTGAAGCGCGCAGTTATACTTAGACCATGACAGAATGGATTTGTGGCTGTGTGTCAAGTGCACACAGGATTTCCACAGTTTACACTTCTAACAGAGCACAATGCTACCACGGTGACACTAACGATAACCGCGGCAAACAGAGGCACGTGTTTGAAATTAAAGTTGTCTTTGTAAAGGTCAAAGTGACCCCATCCTCCCCCCTCATCTGACTGGCACTGCCATGGGCTCTGTGCTTAATCCGCGGGCCTTTGTACCATCAGAGGCCCTGTAGCTGGGGACTGACATGGGGTCATTGAAAACACCTATAAACAAAGCCGGAGACACATGAATGCAATCACATCTTGCAGCCGCCAGCCTGCTGAGATTATACAAATAGGCTTCACACTCACTGTCACGAAAGCACCCCATTTAACCCAATGCATGCATATGCTCACTCACACACATTCATATACATACAGACAAAAACTGACACATATCCTGTTTTGGAAAAGGGTTTACTAGAAAGCTTTATGGCAAACACGAGGGCTACACATTACTGGAGTGCTTTTGAAGAATGAAACCTGAGAGGGGAGAGGTGGAGGCCTCCACTCTGACACGCACAGAGAATTGAAAGATGTAGGGGGTGAGATGCTGATAACATCCATCTCCCCGGTGCTCTTTGTCTGAAGTGCCTCAATACACATCCAACTTCAATAGAGCCCTCGTCCACCTCTCCTGGGAAAGGTACAGAGATTTGGTGCATGACGGTGGAAAAGAATGCTGTTACATGGACATCACATTCATTCATCACTTCAGGTCTTCAAATGGCCAATTTACAGGCTCAGAGGTGATGCAGCATGTTTCTGACTACTCGTGAGGTTCACAAATGTCTTACAAAATGTAGCTGCACATCAGCAACAACAGTTTAAAAGCTTTTGGTTATTTAATGTAACCCCTGGTTCTATGATAGTGGTCATAGATCTTTCACTATTTCACTATCGACTTCACAGTATCAACCTTTACTATACATTTCTGTGATTTTTGAGGCTGATAACAATATCAATATCAATGTCATAATAAAGATCCCTTAAATCAGGGTGCTAATACAGATCTATCTGAGCGGATACTGGCCAATATCACAAGGCAATTTATCGCTTGGGCTCTTGTAGATATTGTGCGCATACCGGTATGCAGCTCACTCCAGGTATTATAGCGTTTCAGATACTGTAGACCCTTGACACAATAATATCAGCCTCTTTATTGTTTTTGATCTTCCCTAATCTTGTTTTGTGCTCATTTGGACAAAATGGAATTAGACAAATCTATTTACAGGATTAACACACTGTGAGACACAAAACAAATTCCATTCCCATCAGCCTCAGCTGTACCTTCTGTTTGGCGCAAACCAGCAATGGTTAGCATGTTACTTGTAATGTACACCCTGTGTGATGCACAGCACTAGTTACAATGTGTGACCAATTATGGGCTGTTATGGTTCACAGTATGGCTGTGTGCAACAATTTTAGTTGTGTCACACGCTGGGTCCTTGTAGGGGTGCAGCCCATGAAGGAGGGTCCTTCAAAGGACCTGAAGGCCAGGCTGAACCTGCTCCTCCTCCCTAAACAAGACGGTCTAGTGCAAAGTCATTTTCACCAACACACAATGAATACTGACGAGTGCACAAGTATACACAGCTTTGTGTCCCTGAAAATCTAGTCAAAAAGAGGCTGGATTTCTCTGCAGCAAAGGAGGAGCCACTGAAAGGAGGACAAGCTTCATTAGCTCGTTAAGACATATTTGGTCTAAAATCAATCGTATTTGGGGGATCCAGGACCTTAAGTGGTACACAACTAGAGAGGTTGTTCCTTTCACAGAGACAATGTATTCACTAACATCTGAAACTAAGCCCTGCGAAGCTACAGATACAACAGAACAGGTTTGCCGAGACTGTCCTTCTCACCCTACCTGCTTAGCTGTGCCTCGTAGATGTCTGAGTGAACATGCATTAGGTCACTGTGGTTTATCGGCTACAATTTCAGGATGTACTGCATCTCCCTGAGCAAATTTCCACAAATCAAAAACAGATCATGACATTTCATTTCAAAACCTGCAGGTATTTACAGGTCATCAGAAACAGCAATTTGACACTTTGTAATTGGAGATTTGTAATGCTGTTTTAACACAACAGTTTGTGGATCATCACACTTAAAAAAACACTTATCGACGTTTCAGAATAAAGGTATGGGTTGGGTTATACCTGCTTTGCAAAGATTGCAGCCAGTTTTGTGGTACTGAATCATAAAAACTAAGAATCAGAGATCAGCCGGCCTTGTTTTGCTTATTCTAACACATACAGAGTGTGAACACTGAGGTTGTAAATAAATTTGGTTGAAATAAACACATTACAATAATTGTGTTAGAGTGCAGTGGTGGGTCGAGAAGACAGAAAGCTGTGCCCTTCTCTGTGACTTAGAGTACACAGCATACTGTAGATGTACTACTACCATTTATGTGTTCTTTATGTGTTAGAAAATCTAACTCCTGTATTCATTTTAGCATTATAATGATGACATATTTGGTTGCAGCAATTATTTGCTGAAATGCTAAATATTGCGTGCATCATTTCTAACTGGTGCATGTATTTTTCACAGAATCTAAAAAGCTCTTATGATTAAAATTCATTTTTAGATCTTAAGCATTCAAAGAAACATTCAGCATCCATTTGAACCTATTCCAAAATCTTAACAATTAGGGCAGATGGCAATGGAAAGGTTCAAAATGCATCCATTCTCTTGGGTTTTGTACAGAAGTCTCTATAAGTAGTTTCAGTGACAGAGAAGGAACTGCGTGTCTAAACAACATCTGCCTAATTGTGACGAGCTGGGCGGCATTCAGGAAAACAGGTGACAAGTTTTCTCACGGCATCGGTACACTAAGTAAACAGTTAACTCAGACATAAACTTCCTTGCAACACTGCCTGGCACCGTCCCCAGTGCCTGCCTCCTCCCTTCTCAAAGTGCGGCTTTACCTATTTTGCCCTGTCTATTCAATTTAGACAGCGTTTCTGCTCGGTTTAAGAATCTTACAAATTCCATTAGCGGATATAGGATTAAGCATTAAGCTTTTTTAAAGCTGTTGCTCTTAATTAACTAAACAAACACAGCCTTCTATTTCACTTGACGTCTTGAGTGCTGCGGTATGTGCATGAGCTAATGCTAATTATTCCCTAACGAACAGAGCAAACAGGGCTGCTGGCTCGAGCAGGCAGTTTTGGTCTGTTTTCCATGAAAAAACTTCATAAGCGTGTATACAGAAAGTATCCACATGATCTCAATTACACAGGACACTAATTCAGGGAATGCAATTACTGGTAACAAATACGTACACTGGGGAAACTTTTTTCACTATATAAACAAGCAAACACAGTACAGTGTTTACTGTATGGAACCCATATGCTCACTGCTCAATGGTGAACATGAGTTAAATCTGAATAGCTTTGTAACATTTCATTGCTGCTGCATCTGAAGCAAACTCTGCAGTTGTTTTCAAACCCCAGCAAGCTGATCTCAAAATGCAATCTTCATCGCTCTATCCAGGCCGTGGATTCCATGTATGATCAGCAGTCATGTTTTGACACGAGCAGTGTTTCAGATGAAGAATGCACCACTGGGGCCTGCACAAAATGTACAAACGGGATTCATGCCATCAGGCCCACTCTGCACAACTAATTAAAAGCAAGGGGATCTTTCCTTGAGTAACACAGCAACCTGGGAGGAATACAAGGGGAGAGAAGTTCACTTGATTTCCTTTGTCTGGGAGTCACCTAAGGCAGAACAATTCCCCTTAACTTATTTTATGCTAAGAAACATTCAGAAAGAGAATTATTAGACATTTTGAAATGTCCACTAGCACCAGACAGATGCAACAAAATGTCTTTTAATATATTTATTTTCTGTGGGTCAACTTAAGACTATGGAGCGCAGCCACAAAAATACAGTAAATGAAATGCAGACAAATGTCGAATGCCCAATGCCTTGGCACCACATGTATCACTAGCACTAGTATCACTAAATATGTTTATTACAGCTCGTGCTGTGAAGCAACCACCAACATACAGGAACAGCAACTGCAATAATAGAATTTATCACATGACGTATTGCAGTGTAACCATCAGTCTATCTGAAAGAAGCCAACCTGGGCTGTGTTTACATTCCTGAAGCTGGATGTGATGCTATCAGGTGGCTGCGGGGGGTGATCTGCAGGAAGGAGATGTTTGGGAAGTAACCTACTGTTCTCTTGCAAACATGCATGTCTGCAAAGCATGCAGCATTGCTCTGCTGGAGTCCACTTTTTCACTCTTTGCTTCACAAATATGCACTTTTCTTTGCATACTCCAGTCGGCTTTTGGCTTGGTTCAAAGAGCAACATAATTCACATTTAAGTCCCTCTGTCTTCTTACCCCTGTGGGCTTTCCGAGATGTTCCTCTTGACTCATTCAAGTTTAATTTGCTAAACTGCCCAAACAAATAGAGTCCAACATCCACTGAGACATCTAAGGAACAGCTGCTCCAGGCTGACACGTCACTCAAAGGCACAGGCCCCCCAACACCTCTCATCTGGGGAAAGTACCTGTGTTTATGCATTCATTTAGTCTCATAGCATTCACTAAAAAATGTTCAACTGGATTAGAATTCAACCATAGGTGATTCACATAATTGGGATCAAACTGTATGTATGTAAGCAACCTTGACTGATTTGCTTCTGAAATGGCAGACTTTAATAAACAGAACAAAAAGCAGCTTTTACATGAGGACATGTGGAAGGAAGGAACAGTTCAAACCCACCACTGATGACTTTCTGGACATGTAGGGTTCAGCCTCACTGCCTCCTCACCAACTTTCTTCCCTAAGAAGAAAGAAAAGATGAGACAGAAAATGATGCTCCACTGAAACACAAAATCAATACGCCCAATTCACCATGGACAATCGAGTTCACATGACACAAGAAGAGAGCGTGGATTAGTCGAATCAAGGGGTGTATTGACTGAGAAAACACAACAGGATATACATAAATTAAGACACACCACAGGGCACTGGATTAAAGCAATAAAAACCGAAGTGATAAGAAATGCAATCCAAGAAGAATTCTCCATTTTAAACCCTTCATTACTCAGTGGGAAGTGTCTCATTCCATCTGCTCTATTAATATCTACATGAATGTTAAATATGATGCCCTGTTGCTTTAAATATCCATGTCTCTTAGGCTGTCGAATGCTTTGACACAGGTGTCTTTTCAGGAAGCACCTGGCCAGCTCTGATTAGAGGTACATTGATGAGGAAGGATTACAGAGAAACAGGTCAATCCTGTCTGAACTTTAAACAAAACAGCCTCTGTTGGAGGGAAAAAGGCATCATGGTGTAGTGTACAAAGTCTTAGAGTGTAACACAAGACAAGCACAGAAAGTCCATGCACCCTGCTTTTAAAGAGCCTGTGGGAGACAACTGCCAACATAAATGTTTTGTCATCATGTAGTTTAAAACTTTGTTCTCTTTGTTGTGTGCATATCTTATTTTCAGGATGTGGAATACATTTCATGCTCATAGATCAGGGTGCAAAGGATTCCCCAAAACTTGCCAAATGTGTTAAGGCATCTATAGACTGTGAGATAACAGCAATCTAAAAAGCTCAATGTATGACACACTGATATATGTCACACACAAGATAGCTGTTATACTTGGTCACAGACTGTGATATATTACTTTTGATATTCTCCAATTAATGCTCTTTCCACCACAACAGTCAGACACTTAATTACAAGGACATACATAGGATTAATAACCATGATGCGGCTGTAGTCGGGATATGTATGGAATGCAATCAGGCTAGTATGACATATTAGCAACAATTTGGACCTTTTAGTGGGTCAACAACTCAAACTAACAGGCTGAGGTCATTGCGTGGACAGGCCAGTGTAAGGGCTGTGGTTGTAAAACTGTAACGCCTCACATCCAGAGTGGCAAATGAGGTAAAACACAAGGTTTAGTAGATTACCAGTTTCTGCATAGGTCTTCTTCTCCTCCAGAGTGGAGCTGATGTCGTGAACGTCACAGTAGGATCGGATTAGCCGCCAAAGAAATGTTGAGTTCTGTGCAAACTACAGGAATCATCAAAGTGTTAAGACACACTGTCCTGTGTTGAGCCAAAGGACTTCCAACATCTATCAATTGAATGTATGCAGGGAGCTAACACCCAATATAACGCACCTCCTCTCTCTGCTCCAACAGGAGGTTGAGACTTTCCCTTTTGTCAGATTCAGTGCCCTGATGCAAACAGTCGATCCTCTCAAGGAGCACACATAACTTGTCTGCAGGTTGTTCTTCATCCCTCTGTTCTGCATCACTTAGCTTTTCTTCCTCGGAGTCTGTCAGTGCAGTTATATACCTGGAAGCATAAACGAACACAAGAGCACAACGTGTTGGTAAAAGAAAAGGCGTAGCATCGCTTTGCTGTCAGTGTGTGCAATTAAACTTTACTGATGTGGATTAGAAGTGAATCCCTAGGTGTTTCCAATCAGCAGGCCAGACTGTCTCCATCCTGCCATCAGCAAGATGTGCAACTTGGCCATGGGAAGCATCAATAAACTTAATGCTGCCAGTTTCCCTGAATCCTGAAGACGATGGCCTGTGTCCCGGTAACTCAATCTAAAACCAGTTACTGCTTGTGAGGTGGAATAAAAAACGCCTCAGCTGAGGTGGTTTTCAGATCAATCAAAATCCTGCCTTAACGAGCATTTTTACAATCCAAATTTCTGCCAGGTGCTGATTATAAAGGATCAATCTTCACTGCCTGTTTATACACAAATGACACAGGGTTGGTTTACATAAGTGGGTCACTTAATTGTTTATAAAAACTAGCTGTTAAGAAACTTTTGACGTCTTAACATGGATACCTGAAGGCTGTTCCACAAACACAGGCAGACTTGTTTGTCAGGGTGAGGCACGCAACACTCACATTAGATGTTTTAATGCGAGCGTTGCGTCCCTTTCAACTGCTGTAAGTATGTACAAACACCCTAAGCTAACACTTAAGAAGCAGCAGTAAAAGAACAGCTATATTAATGGTATAGGTACAAATGAAAGACACAGGCGAGGGTGAAAATATGAAAAGCTTCTATTCAGTGTTGGCAGCGGCTGCATGTGCGTCATTGGTGGTTAAGGGAAGATTTTGGGCTGCAAGCCATGGTTGTGGGGGGATGTGTGATAGCGGGCCACAGACAAACACGATGGACCCAACAGGTGCCTCGTGCCAGAGGCTGCATCCTGACTCCACCCCACAACACACACCTTCAGTGCTGTGATTACAGGAGCAATATGAGGGCATTTTCAGAAGCAGACAGCTGTTGTCAGCAAAAGAGCTCTAAAAACCTACTGTACACTACCTACCCGGCACCACGCGGCAGACAGACAGATCATTAGAAAGCTGAAAAGTTAGAGATAAGAGATATTTCTCTCCAGAATTGGTGGAGAGCAAAAGAGAACTAAAAGGAGAGTTGATATCTGGCTTGGTGTTGTGTAAATAACCAACTGTTCACCATATCATCTTAAAAGGTGACATGTCAATGGATCAAATGACTTGACCACAAGTGGCCAAAGCATCCGTTAATGCAGGTTTGAAGTGAGCCTACGTAAATGTTGCTGAACCGTGGCCACAAGTGATAATTAGAAAGATAATGGTTCATCCGAAAATGCAGTATAACAGCAGCACAAGTAGAAATGACTCATAATGTTAGGGAGCTGACTCGGTAATGGCAGTTACACAGCAGCAATATCTATCTCAGGTTTGCAAACATTAGCTAACATTAGCCACCAGAAGCTAATGTTCATACCAGGCTAAGGCTGTGGTGCCAAAACCCCTGACTGCTGAGCGAGGGTGCATTTTACTACTCATGAATTCAACTTTTCATTTGTAAAAGGAACATTGTGTTGTCTTCTTTCACAAGTTACAAGATTGTTCAAGATCGACATGTTGGCAGTGATGTACTTACTTATAGCACTTGTGATTCATCACCAGCCCTTACAAGTTTGATGAGACATCTTGTTGTTTTCAATCATGGTTCTATGCACTTTATGTAAA